>APFE031530998.1:0-16688 GCA_000404065.3 Pinus taeda
GTACAGGGTATGGATACTTGTTCCAGGTAACTTATCCGCGTGGTATCCCGTCCCTAGTTTTCATTTCTGCGTTTTGAAACAGTGAGCTTAGACTATCCATTTGCAAAATTCTATGCGTCGTGTAATCAGAGATATATTAAAATCGCGTTACTGGAAATCTTGTTTCGATCGCAGGTTTCTCATGCCCAATTCTTTCTGAAAATTGGCTCAATTTGCCAGAGCTACACTTCTATAGTTCCAACAGAACAGCATGTGATGTGGGTTCAAAAAATCTGCCTGCATAAGAGGAGAATGTTGAATGCATTGAATTGGGGTTTGTTGAATGCCAGGATTTGAATCCAGGATTTTGAAGATTTCGCCAGGGAATGAACTTGGCAGAAAACCCTTTTGGTTACTGGAAATTTAACACTGGTTGATCATTTCATAACATTTTATTTTGATGTTTTATTGATTTTAATTGGTTCATAGGCAAATCAGAAGTTAAAAATCGGACTTTCGGGTCTCTGTGACTTGCAAAATTTGAAAATTTTACTACATTAAGCGTACTTGGAAATGGCCGATAAGGCCGTCGCGGAAAATCCAGAGTTGGCTCTGATGGGATCTTGTGTGCTTGTAATGTTGATGAAGGGAGAAGATGTGTATGTGATGAATGTTGGGGACAGTCGGGCAATCTTGGCCAAGAAACTAAAGCTTGGCCCTGCAGAGACTTGGAACGAATCAGTGAGGAAACCTCACACGATTTGGAGGCCTTTGATGATTGTTGGCATGATATGGATCTGCCAGGAAAGAGGCCAACCTTGGGTGCTTTCATCGAAATATGGATTATGTCGCACAAAAAGGTTCAACGTAGTTAACTAAACTATATGACATATATGTTTTAACGTTTGGTCAGAGTAAAGTTAATATTAAACTATATTTTATATATATTTGCGAACGTTAGGTTAGAGTAAAGTTAATATTAAACTAATTTAATATATTTTTGCGAACATTAGGTCAAAGTTAATTGGATGATGTGAGGTGAATATCAGGTCTGTTTGAAGGGAGTGAAATTGAACTACAATGTGGCACGTATGAGAGCCTACTTGCATGGACTATAGGTGGCTCTCTGAATGCTTCCAGTGGAGGCATCTGGAGAACAACGATCTCTCAGTTCAGTTCTACCCCATGGCGGATGGCAACCCATAACCGCTGAAAGGGGGCTGCGTGATCTCTTGCAAGTGGAATGCCTTAGAAACAGAGTCTCAGTGCATGCAGGGATTAGTCGCTTGTTGGTCGATGCATGGAGGGTGAATTCACTGAGAAGGCGTCTGGATCGAGCCACAGAGGGCTGGCTGGGTTGGTTTTGTGAGAGGTTGATTCTCTCCACAGCTTGAAAATATGGCAAAGACTCACTGCCGGTGGTCCCAAGGACCGTGTCAATTCAGATGGCTTTGAGTTTTCATTGATTCAAAGAATCAAGAAGCTTGAAGAAGATGTTGGAAGTTCTGTAACTATAATTCGAGTTCTTTCGCGACAACTCGAGAAGCTTGGAGTTAGGTTTAGAGTTACAAGGCAGACTCTGCGTGACCCTATTAATGAGGTAAGCTAATTATTACCTAAAATTGTATTATAGTATGACCTGGAGAGGAGATGAAATTTATCTAATAGATTTAGTTTACCAGTGCTCTTCGTTTAAAATTTGGTTTATGGTAGAGATTCTAAGATCTTTGATAGGGTCTACCTGATTGAAGCATGCATGCTATTTTATAAAGCTGTGATACACTTTGAATTTTTTTCTTCAATTTAAGACTGAGGCAAGTTTCTTGGATTTTTAAATGTAACTCTACTGAACGTTGTTTGCTTTGTTGATCTGTGATCCAAATTGCTCTACAGACAGCGGCACTGGCACAGAAAACATCAGAAGCAATTCGAGTATTAGAATTGCAAGAAGATGTCCTTCAGAAGGAGCTTCGTGGGATCCAACATATTTTGTTGGCCATGCAGGTATTTCGCTATGCATTTATACTGTTTATTAATTTGTGCATTCTATTTGTAATGTACCCAGTGCGCTATGTGCATTTTGAATATATGGAGTACACTCTTGACCACTCAATTCACATTAATTTTTCCTTTGATACCATTCTCATTGTTCTGTTATTAACTGTTTACATTCAGTTATAGATGAGACCATAAATTATAATGCAGGCACAAGCAGTGAAAATTCAAAACACTGGAAATCAATCTAAACCATGGCATATACCATAATAATTCAACATACGCTTCCAGGGTAAACTTTGGTTTCGATCTGTATCAGCTACCTGGGATGTTAGATTAGCTATAATATCATCCATTAGGATTTTAATGACCTTCATGTAAACAGACAGAATTTGTATAAACTGCTTATTTTTTTGCATAATTTCAAATATTACAAAGTAAATTTATGTTTGTTTCAGTTGCATAGGTCTGCATTTAAGACATCCATCCGTTCAGTTTAAACTTAAGCCTACTCTTACAATGGTATATTATAGCCAGTGAAATAGATTGATAACATCATGCTCTTGGTATGATGGATGCTTATCTTCTTGTGATCGCAGCCGAAATGGAATGATGCTCTTCTCGAGGTCTTTAGAATTGATTTTGTTGGCACTGCGCCATACATCACCTGCACACCTGCACTTCGTTAACATCTTGTTGAAGAGGTCCTCTTTCGTGCAGCAAAGAAAGCTGGTAAGGAGACTTAAATGCTTCGAAATAGCTTGAAATAAAGTTATTTCAATAGTGCTATACAGTGTACTTGTTTTTCTGAAGTATTCAACTGGCATATGGATGCAGGGATGGATTTCCATGAGCTTTTAGATACTTGAGCTTATTACTGGCAGAAAACCAGTGGGCGAAAGCGAACTTGGAGAGGCCGTGGACATCTGCAGTGGGTGAAGATCAAAAGCTAAAAGCTATTCGGAGCTGCTCATCCAGAAGGCATGGTGAGTGTCATATACCAGAAAACAATTATCGATCTTAATAATGGATTAGGAACAATTTCGAGTAGGAGATTACCTTGATGTCAACCTGACTGATCTGGGCCCTCTGCACAGAAAATATGCAGAAAATAGGTGACCGCGATTGACAGCCTTGCGATAGACGAAGGGCCGTTGCAGATGAAGCATAATGGCGATGGACGAAGGGGCGTCGCAGATGAAGCAAAGGGTGAAGGCATTTTAAGGGAGGCAAGTAAAGTCGGTTGCTTCCATGCAAATTGACACGGCACTGCAACCATGGTTTGACACGCCAGGGCAATTTCGACACGGAAAGGTGGGCAGCAGCCATGGTTTAGCACATATGATACGGAATAAGTATTCCTAACATTAAATGTTAGGAGATTAATGCTAAGGGAAACATAGCATTAGTTCATGAAGCTCTTAATCACCTGTACTTTTGCCAATTTTAGCCTAACTTTTCAGCGTGTATACCTCGTACTGAGGCCAAATAAGACGAACATGTTTTTGATTGGTTAAAAGCATAAACAAATAAAAAATATGGTTTTGGTTTTCGTGTCATTCGAAGAAACTTTGTTTTAAGTTGAAAAAGTTTTATGGGTTCTCACGTCGGACTAATTGTCACCGACCAAAACCGATTGCTATAGTCCCTGCCAGGCCTGAAAGGCAGGGACTAAAAAGAAAATAAGGGAATGGCTAGATTGTGTGATAGGAAAGGTATTGAAAAGAAACTAAGTGTAATAAATAAAACAAACCAAAAAAGTCTCGTTAACATGTTTATCGTATTAGTAATTATAAGTATTACAATGAAATGTTGGAATGAAGTCATTCATAGGCACATCCAAAATGGTTCCTAGTTTGAGACTTTATTAAATAGTCCATCTAAAAAAGTTTTAATTAAAATTTGAAAACATATCAAATTAAAAATGGTTGATGTGTCCTAAGCAGAAAGTAACTTGTTTTCTAGATTTTTAATTTATAAAAATAAATAATAAAATTTAAAGTATAAGAAGAAAGACATTTATAATAAATAGTAGAGAGTGGACATCAACCAAATATAAGAAAGTCAATTTATGCAACGAAAAATAAGATTATAAAAAATATTAACAAATGCAAGTCAAAACAAAAATCATTATAAGAAACGAGGAGTCATCTAGTATAAAAAATTACATAAACTTTATATTTTTAAAAATTATAAATTAAATCAAATCATCTCGTGAAATAAACAAAGTCTGTCATTTAACTATACATGCAATAATTAAAAAAAATTTGTTTTAAATAAAAATAAAACATAAAAAATCACAAATATGACAATTAAAAAATTAAAAACTCAACAATAAATAAAAATAAACCATCTTAAAATTTTGTAAATTTATTAATATAATTTTTTTTTCAAATTTTACCGGTATAACTTATCCTCAAGAACCAAAATTTTAACAATCATATAGAAACCATATTATTACTCTTAATTGTAACTAAATCGTTGTGTACAGAGGGTCCAATCCCATATTGTAACTAGATTAAAGTTACATTCATGATAACCAATGGCTATGTTAGAACCTTAGTACTTTTCGTGCTCCGTTTTTTAATAAGATAATGTTTTGTTTTGAACTTCATGTAATATTGTGATTCTTGCTTTCTTTTTCCAATGAAAATGTTTAGTGTTATATAGATAATTAAGAATGTTTATGATTAATTAAAAATATAATTTTAATATTAAATAATAATTTAATAGTGAAAAATAATATTTTTAAAATTATGCTATGTATTGGGTTCTCTTGACGATGGCGCAATATTAAGTATATTTTATATGAATTACATATATATTAAATCATTAATTTATAATTTGTTTAAAATTATGAATAAGTTTGTACTTTAGAAAGCATTCAGTTTTATGTGTTTAGTTGTATGGTTGTATATTTAAATTTAAGTTAAAAATAATTAAAATTTATGTGTTTCAATTAAATATTATGTTTGTTTATATGATTTCTAATTTTATATTATTACTCAAATTTATTTTATGTTTTTATGTGAGTCTAAGTTGAAATTCACATTTTAGTCTTTTTTATTAATTAATCTGAAATACATTTAATTATGAATTTAACATAACATATATGGAAAACAAAATTGTATTTTCTATTTATTTATGTTTTTTAATTAATTAATTAATTAATATTTGATTAAATTAATCTTATTTACATATTGTGATTATAATGAAATTATGTAATGATGATAATTAATTAAATTAAAAAGGGAATGAAGATAAATAAATTAGGGTTTTGATTAGTGGAAGCATTGATATCTACGAGTTAGTGGGATGACAAAGTATATGGTTGGGATTTCAGTGGATTATTTTAAAGATTTGTAATTAGAAGCAGAGATTTTCAGACAGTATTCACAACCAACTATACAAGGGATGGTGGATAGGTTATGAATGGGTGGTGACTCTTATGTGGCTTCCCCTAGCCATTCCAAGAGGTCATTTATGGATGTATTACTCCTTTCATGTGGTCAAGATAAAGGATGTGTACCTTTTGGTGGAGTCAAGGTTGTAAGTGGTGGTCCTG
This sequence comes from Pinus taeda, assembly GCA_000404065.3. NCBI lineage: Eukaryota > Viridiplantae > Streptophyta > Pinopsida > Pinales > Pinaceae > Pinus > Pinus taeda. The sequence goes on from APFE031530998.1 coordinate 5,540, forward strand.
TGTGAGATCTTAAAACTTTAGATGACCTAGCTTCCCCACGACTATTAAATCATGAAGGTGTTGGCATTATGATATGTTTTGTACTTGATGGAAACCCACTTATAGCAGAACCACTCACTTGTATATGGTAACTAGATGAATCTACAAGAGAAATATCAGATGTGACAGAATGTATGGCAATTCAAAGGAATCATTTCAAAAGTAATATGGCAAATTACAGTGTAACAGGTCTATTCAGAAGTAACATGGCATTGGCATAGAAGAACAGGAAGATGGAACTAAAGTCTTCTAATCAGAATAAAGAAGTTGAAGGAAAAGGTTGATGTAAAACAGTGTAAGAAGTATACGCAGGTCCACTTAGTCAAAACAGTGTATACACGCAGGTTAACAGAACAAAAGGAGTGTATATGTATACACGCACTTTCACAGGAGGAAAAGGGCGTACATGTTGGAAAACCAATGTTTTGGTCTGAGGTATTTAGTCCAAGGTATTGATCCAAGGTATTGACCCTAGGTATTTGGTCCAAGGTATTGGTCTTAAGTGGTTTTCGTCCAAGGTATTGAGAAGGCCTAAAACTATATAAGGAGGAGAAGATTATTAGGTCAATGTGTGCAAGATATGAATATCTTATGAAGAGTGAGATCAAAAGCAAATATGCATGTTATAGGTTTATGGTGCTTTGCTTGATCTGAACCAAGGATGAACCTTAGCGGTTCATGGGGGATGAGATCTAATGATGGATCAGGATCATGAAACTTGAAATGAACTATTATTATATGGTTTGATCATGGATAGGCTAGATCTAAATGTTAACACGTGATTTACATTGTTAATGTTCTGATCTGAGTATGACTGAAGTCTAGAATAGTTGTGATGTTTTAAGTTAACATTTGTAGATATGTATGATGATTCGCTTTGGTAAAAGCACATATACACGTTGGTTCGACATATCCAAGTAGCGTATGCAAAAGAAAAGCTTGATGTTCAAGGATGACTGATCTATCATATCAATGTTGTTGTTTCACTGTTGTGTGTCAATGAAGTCTTCTTAGATCTGAATGTAAAATTGAATGAATAAGGAATTTGATATTTGATAGATTGATTGTATTGATCTATGTTGTTGCATGTGTAAAGCTTTGTAAGTTGACAGTAGATGTTCAGTATATTGTTGGTTGGTACACACTTGATCCAAAATTTTATGTTTGCAGTAGCTTTGGAGGTATACGCAGGTTTGATTAACGAAAGTAGCATATACATGCAGTTTGGCTTCAACCAAGTAGCATATACAGTTTGATGCATGGTTTCTGAGGTTACAGCTGGATCTGGTTGTTGATGCAGTTTTATGGGTTCAGATCTATGTATTGGTTACTGTGATTTGTTTGTCCCAGTTGATTGGTTGAATTTGATTAAGTTTGAATGAATGGTTGATTCAGTTGCATCAGAGGTTCAGTGATTGTTTGATTTAGTTGTGTCAGAGGTTTAGAGGTTTTAGTGATTGATTGTTTCAGTTATATCAGAGATTGATGATTGGGTTTCAGTTATATCAAAGATTGACTGGGTTTCAGTGATTGGTTGATGCATATGTATTGGATGGTTGTATTGGATGGTTGTATTGTAATGGTGATTGATTTTGAGCTTCAATGTTACTAATGGATCATGTTATCACTCCAGGAAACTCTCCTAGGTTGCAGCTCAGAGATGCCTGGTAACATATAATCTTCAAGATTGTTCTCAGAACTATTGGAATGGCCGATGGTTTGGATCAAGTTAGATAACCATTTCAGCTCTATTCTCACTCAGGACATACATGAACACTCTCACTAATACAAGGCTTTAGACCACTAATGCTCAATTATTTATAGATTCAATGGATAGATGGAGAATATTGATTGTACTAGCAGATTGGATACATAAACACATATGAATGGCCAACTACGGGAAGTAAATGAGACTTGCAAATCTAATTTATCAATGCAGAGATAAGATGACAGTTATCTGGCATTAGACACAGCAGAAAACTTGAATAACCTATTCAAGTGCAAGCATAGAATAGCAAAGAGAATTGACATTGAACATATAATATCAAAAGAAGCTTATATTGCTAGAATGAAGATGAGAAGCTTGAAGGAACAGAGGAGGAACAATCTCCAGAAGTTGAACCCATATTACATCTTACTTTCAGCTATTTATAGCCTATTTACAATGCTCCTAAGCTCTAAGAGGCTCAGAGTCTTAATCTGTCTGATCTGTCTTGTTAACTGATTGATTCCCTCAATACAAAAGCATGGCTCAGAGGTTCTCTCCTTCTGACAGAAGAATAACTGCATTCAGATATTTTGGATAGTTTGTTGCGCTATCTGGGAGTTATCTCGTGCCAGAGATGCCCCATGATGTTGGTTTTGATGAGTTGTGTTGCTTCTCAGTCTCTTTGTCGGTTTGGGGAGGAGTTGCGCGTGTTGTGGCCCTTTCAATGGTTTAACAATGCATGCTTTCGATTAAAATAGAACAGTGCTGCCCTATTGTGGACTTCTATTGAAAATAATGAATATTTCTGTTTTAAACAGAAAACACAGGAACACTGAGAAATCCCACCCCTCTCTATCCTTTTCGAACTTCAAAATTTCTAAAAAGTGATTTATTCCTCCATCGGGTCTGCACTTCAGGTCACTATCGCCTATCACAAGTGACCTGGTCCCTTTTTCTCTTTGTATTTCGAAATATGCTTGAAAAACACTAAAAATACGGGAAAATTGCCTTTAGCGAACTTCAAATAATATATATTTCACTTCCCGGACCCTTTCAGGTCTGGGCTTCATCGTTATCGGCGTTTCCCTGTTTCCTTGTGTATTTCGTTATATAACGAAATATATGGAAAATGCATTAAAACCATGGCTTACCCGTGGAACTCAAATGTTATGAAATATTGTTTATGATATTGTCGAGTTTTCAAATCGCATTGCACACATATACATGTAAAGGCTACGCCCCTTGGTTTTCCCGATTGCGATCTGCCGATGCGATGTGGGTTGTCGATCTACGTGCGCAATCGATGGTCCACATTGAATCCCCGATCACAAACGCTCATTCCACACAACCTACGTTGATACCTCCGCCGATGCGAACCGCCGATAGCGATCATCTGTGATCGTTGATCGACGGTGTCTTGTGCCGATTGCCACAGCCAAACTGTGCTGATTGCCACAGCCGATGCGATTCGCCGATCAGATCTGGACCGTTGATCAGTCAAATTGGACGGCTGTTGTGCCTTCTCATTTTTAAGCCTACGATAATGGTTTTTCACTATTTTTCTTTGGTTTTTTTCCTGATAGTGTATTTCTGCCCTTCCAAGGGCTCTTAGCACGCTACAGTTTTCACTTTGAATGATCCTTAAGAGGATTTTGAAGACTTTGGGAGTGTTTTGGGTCCATTTTTGGGCCAAACGCCTCCAAGGCTAACAGGTCTAGTATGAAAATTTGATGAAACGTGGCCTTCATATTGTAGTATTGTGTACCAGGAGTATCCAGTTTGAAAATTTTTGAAATGTGGTCCTTGGAGGAAGAGATAAGGTCGTAGCCTTCTGTAAGTCGATGCATACGTACTAGTAAATGGGTGGGCTAGTACAAGAGCTAGGGGGTTGGAGCTCCCTTCCAGTAGTAGCTGGAAAACGATTGAAGGTTGGAGAATTTTGTAGGTCGACGCCTACATACTAGTAAACGGATCAGCTAGTACAAGAGCTAGGGGGTTGTAGCTCCCTTCCAGTAGAAGCTAGAGAAAGAGAGAAGGTTGTAGCCTTCTGCATGTGGATGCCTGCGTACTGGTATGAGTTTGCACTAGTACAAGATTGTAAATAGGTTTTTCTTATATTAAAAGAACACAACAGTAGGTGGTTTTTGTCCCACATTGGGTTTCCACCTTAAGTCTTGGTGTTCATGTGTGTTTCTTATGTGTGATGGTTTCTTCTGTTATTACTGCACATGGTTACTGTTTATATGGTTAATGAAGCATTGATGCACTGATTAAAGATCAACATATGATGAATTAACTGAATCATAAGTTTGTTGGATATACGTTGGTTTCCTTAAATACAGTTGCATGTGCACACAAGTTACCTTGATTGAAGTAGCGTATATAAATCAAAGTATGAAAAGAAAAAGTTATTGGTCTGACTAATATTGATTCACCCCCCCTCTCAATATTATTTCCAACAAAAGGGGTAACGAAAAGCCATGTGTGTGCAAGTGAAACATTCAATTTTGTCAGTGATTTGGGGTAGAGGTCTAGCAGTTTCTTTGGGATTGGTGGTTGGGATGATTCTAGAGAAGGGTTCCTCCCTCGATAGGTTGGTCATTTGGATGGTGGTAGTGGAACTTTTTGTGAAGTTTTATATCTATTGCTTCTGTAGGGAGGTTTCTCAGATAAGAAAGAAACTAGGGTGGAAAGGAAGCGTGGAAAGACCCTAAAAAATAAAGGAGGTGGTATTCCTTGGTAGTGGGGGAGGGTGTTGCGTTCAAAGACATTATGGATTTAAATGGAAAAAAAGTTTTGGGGAAATTTATAGGGAGAATATTTTCAATGGACACCATTGGTAATTGGCTCCAAGATATTGTCTAGATTTTCATATACTTGCTCATAGTTGGCTCGTATTTATTTCCCAAGATTCCCTAACTACACAAAAGATTCTAAAAGAATTATGGTTTTGGGGCTAATTTTGTCTCACTATTCAGCCGTGGTATTTTCTTTTTGATTCCAAGGAGACTCCTCTCAATAAATTACCTATTTGGATTAATATACCTAGCCTTCCGTTGGAGTGATGGATGATTGCAATACTAAAAGCAATTGGGGATAGGATTGTTTGAATGCTAGTGGTGAATGCTAGTTTCTTGTCAAGCAATTAATGATCAACAACAAAGGTGCTAGTGGAACTGGATGTTCATGAAGGTCTTTATGAGTCAATCGATATTTTGGTCAAAGGCTACTCCTACATAAAGTATGGATTATATTATTGTTCCCTTTACGTGTGTGAGGTTTCATCAATTTGGAATATTATGGTTGACTATGTGTTGCCCTTTGAGAAGAAGAAACAGATGCCTATAAAGTTACATATATGTGTGTGTGGTTTAAGTGGAAACTTGTTTGTATCTTTCATTTGAATATGTGTTTGATCTTTTTGGGCTTGTGAATTATGGATTATAGAACTTGGTTTTTTTTGTTCAATTAGTTTTTTCACATGTCGAGCATCTTCTTAGGGTTCAATAGCTTTATTTCATTATGGATGTAACCCTTCAACCTACATATACATTTCTAGCAATTTCTCATCTACGAATGTGCTTTGCATTGTTTTCATAACTTCACATTCGTGCATATAGTCATTTATGTTTCAGTTTTGTTTAAGATGTATGAATTTGTCATCTTTTTCATCATAAAACCTTTGTAATAAGGAATTTGTGAAACTTTTCCAATGAATAATTCTACTCTTTCATCAATGAAATTGAGTATATTAAGCTAGAGCCTAATAATATTTTGGTCAGTTTTGATGTTTTCTCTTTTTACTAAGATCCCTATTAACGAAGCTATTGACATCATTAATAGCATTATTGGCCCTAATACCACCAAATTGGTTAGAATTTGCTTAAAATTTACTTTCTTCAGCTTTCAGGATGAGATTTATAAGCAGAATTATGGAGCTGCTATGGGCTCTCCTCACTCTCTGATTGTAGCAAATTTGTTCATGGAAGATTTTGAAGCTAAATCCCTTACTTCTACTCTCTTCTGCCCTAAACTTTGGAAAAATTATGTTGATAATACCTTCAATATTTGGTCTCGTGGCCAGGAAAATCTTGAAATCTTCAAGTAACATCTTCATAGCCTTTTTGATTTTATTAAATTTACTATAGAGATTGAATTTAATGGAAGCATTCCCTTTCTTGATGTCCTTATCACTAGGAAAGAGGATGGATCTATATCCCATCAAGTTTCCCAAAAATAAAACTCATACTCAACAATATCTCCATCCTAATTTTCATCATCACCTAGCACAAAATTTTGGTGTTTTAAATGCCCTTGCTACTAGAGCCCTCAGGATCTCTGATGATTCCCATATCATTGATGAGAAGGCTCATCTTTTATAGGTTTTTATGAACAACAAATATAGCAAGCAGCATGGCCTGAAAGTCTTCCAAAAAGCAGCAAAAGGACCTGTTGAAAAAAGCAACAAGAAATGCTAAAAATAAAAATGTTTAAAATAACATTTCTATAAATAACATTTCAGGATATATTCCAATTTTAATTAGTCCTTGAATTAAAATTGAGAATTAAAATTCGAATTTAGTCTCAGCAACTGTTTGAAAAATAATTAATTAATTCATCTTGAGTTAATTAGTTGGAGAAAATCAAACATGAAGTCTTTGTGAAGACATGCAACAGTTATCCCTTTGATTGAGGAAGTTATCCCTTAATTAAGGAGATAAGGATGAGTTGTATTTGAGTTGTAATTAGTTAGCTCAATTAACTGAGTTAAGTCCAGTTAGTTAGTTCCAAACAATTTTTGGAACTGATTGTGAGTTTAGTCGGTTAATGCATGCATGCATGCAACTAGTGTTCTCCAGATAACTAAATATTCTCTCATAAATAACCAATGCATGTCAGTTCAGACAGAGACCCAGTTGAGATTAAATACAAGGACATTGTACTATCAGTTGGAGGAATTTTCCTATAAAGGAAACTCATCCATGCAGACGGAATTAACTCCTTCAGGATTGTGCAGTTATTTTAGAGGTCAATGTTGTGTGTGAGGTGATAATCACACAGGTTGTAGCTGGAGGACCCAGGAGAAACTGTGCAAGGAAATAGGAGCCTTGGAGGACTGAAGGAAGGCATATGTGTTGTCTATTATGTCTATGAGCCGCAGTGAGGGATTGTACTGAGAGCTGGATAACTTGAGAGCTAAATCTTTGTGTAATCTTGAGATATTTCCACTTGTATGATAATATAGATAGTGGGGTTTTTAGCTGAGGCTTTCTCCAGAGTATTCTTCGGTGTTTCATGTGCATTGATTCTGCTTCTCTGTTATATGTGTTTTGTTTTATCTTGCTCAAAATCGATTAAGATTCTACAAGTTTGATAGTAGAAGTAGATCGAGTATTTTGCTTTTGTTACATTACATTATGAGGTGATCTATAGAAAAATTTCAACATGGTATCAAAGCGAGGTTTTGTAGAAAAAGTTCTACATGGTATCAGAGCTAAGATGATCAAGAGAAGAACAGTATACAAAGAAGGGACAAGTTCGAAGTTTGAAGTTCTCGATTGTAGGTACAAAATCGATTTCTTATCACATCTCAAAGTTAACCAATGGCATCCAATGGCTTGAGACTCGAGTATGCCCTGGATGGCAGCTCGAATTACATAGCCTAGAAGGATCGCATGGAAGTGGTATCAGAGGACAACGGTTTGAAGGACTTCATTAATCAAGAATTCCCCAAGCCAGCAGCAACTAATGCCCAAGAATTGGCGAAATGGAAGAAATGTGTGGCAAAAGTGACGAGGATTCTTCTAGAGCGAGTTCGAGACCATATTGTCTCGAGTCTCCATGGGAAGGAGCCTCTATTTTCAATGTGGAAGACATTGAAGGATCTCTATCAGAACAACAGTAATCAGAGGAAGCTGACGCTGAAAGAAAAGCTTCGGAAAATCAAGTGTGAAAAGGACAACACGATCTCTACATATCTGAACAAGCTCACCACTTACAGAGATGAGCTTGGAAGTGTAGGAATCATGACATCCGATGATGACATGGTGAGTCTTGCTCTCCTCATCTTCCTAAGAGCTGGCATAGCTACCAAGACTCAATGAATTGAAGATATAAACTTCCAGATTGGGAATGACTATGGTCGGATCTAATGCAGGAGGAGATCAAGAGGAGCACCAGAGATGGTTCTTCATCCAAGGAGGATGAAGAAAATATAGTCTTAGCCAGTAAGGCAAGGAAAGGGAAGGAGGAGGATTCTCATTCCAAATCCAGTTCTTCCCATGGTGGAAAGAAAATTGAGAAATCTAAAGTGTGATGCTTTAATTGTCATGAGGTGGGCCATTATGCAACTAATTGTCCATTGAAGAAATCCAAGAAGGGATCCTCGGAAGGATCTGAAGGTGAGGCCCTAGCCTGTCAGTTCGAATTGGATTTTACCCTCATCACATGCATGGTTTCATCGATGATGGGTTGTGGTTGGTTTCTTGAAAATGGAACCTCATTCCACATGACCGGCGATAAGAGTTTGTTCAGTACCTTGGAGGAGAAGGACCTCCAGATGCACATCGAGATGGGTAATGATGAAAAGTATAGTGTTTCAGGAGTAGGCACGGTTGCTTTTGAGAGGGAGCATGGAGCTTCTATCACCTTGAAAAATGTGAAGTATGTGCCTGGACTGAAGAAGAACTTGGTATCGATCGCGATGGTGGAGGACAAAGGCTACGATGTTGTCTTTAGTAAGGGAAAGGTTTTCCTTAGACACATCACCATGGGTCAGGTGAAACAGATCGGTTCACAGGTACATAACATGTATGCTTTTGAGGTTCAAGATGCATGCAAATCCTTGAGGAGCAAGGAAAATGTTGGAGACTTGGTGGTTGAGAGGGAGAGTACATTACCTCTCAACATGCAGCACCAGAAGAAGTCTCAAAAAATTGTGGAGTAGCCACAATTGGGAAGCAGCCTCAAGAGGTTGTGGAATATCCACAACTAGAGAAACCGAGCAGAGATCGAGTGGAGGCATCCACTCATGCAGAGACCTCCAGTAGGGGGGAATTCCAAGCCAAGTGGACAGAGGGATCACATGCAGTCATACCTCTAGGTGTGAGGTGGGGCAATGTGAAGTGATTGTCCCAAGAAGGCTGAAATAGGGGCAAGATCCTTCAGGTACCCAACCTCTTTGATTAGACCTTGCTACAGGAGCCCCGACGAGTAGTAGTAGGACTGTCTAAGTGGATAGAGATAGATGCGGATGGAGCGGCAGAGGGAGCTTCAACATCAAAAGGTGTTTCTAGCCCAACGGGGAGGTCAGTTGGATCAGTTACTTACTTCTCAGTAATTGAGTTGCAATGCAGCAGTGGGCAGCATGATGCAACATGATGAGAGGAGGTGCAGTGCGAATGCATGCTGAGAGATAGGAATAGAAGCAGCACAGATGCAGCAGGAGGAATCAGTGTGATTGATGTAGTCAAAGATCAAAGTGACAGGGATTAGAGCAGTCAGATACTGAAGAGCACAGTGGTGCAGAGTTTTTCAGTCAACAGAGGTAATAGCAGTCAAAGACTTTGATGACAGAGGCATCATTTTGATTCAGGTTGGATATTTTTTGTGTTTCTAGAGTTGCTAGAGCAACAACACTTTAGAGAAGTGTTGCATGCAAAACATTCCAAAGGTTCAGGATCGGGTTCAGGTTGAATGCCTTTCTTGTTGAGAGGGAATGTTGAAAATAGCAACAAGAAATGCTAAAAATAGCATTGTTATAAATAGCATTTCAGGGTATATTCCAATTTTAATTAGTCGCTGAATTAAAATTCAAATTTAGTCTCAGCAGTTGTTTGAAAAATAATTAATTAATTCATCTTGAGTTAATTAGTTGGATAAAACCAAACATGAAGTCTTTGTGAAAACATGCAACAGTTATCCCTTTGATTGAGGAAGTTATCCCTTAATTAAGGAGATAAGGGTGAGTTGTATTTGAGTTTTAATTAGTTAGCTTAGTGAACTGAGTTAAGTCCAGTTAGATTAGTTCCAAACAGTTTGTGGAACTGATTGTGAGTTCAGTCCGTTAATGCATGCATGCATGCAACTAATGTTCTCTATATAGCTGAATATTCTCTCATAAATAACCAATTCATGTCAGTTTAGACAGAAACCCAGTTGAGATTAAAGACAAGGACATTGTATTATCAGTTGGAGGAATTTTCCTATAAAGGAAACTCATCCATGCAAAGGGAATTAACTCCTTCAGGACTGCACATTTATTTCAAAGGTCAATGTTGTGTGTGAGGTGAGAATCACACAGGTTGCAGGTGGAGGACCCAGGAGAAATTGTGCAAGGAAATAGGAGGCTTGGAGGACTGAAGGAAAGCATATGTTTTGTCTATTATGTCTATGAGTACCAGTGAGGGATTGTACTGAGAGCTAAATCTTTGTGTACTCCTGAGATATTTCCACTTGTATGATAATATAGATAGCAGGTTTTTTAGCTGAGGCTTTCCCCAGAGTATTCTTCTGTGTTTCATGTGAATTGATTCTGCTTCTCTGTTATATGTGTTATGTTTGATCTTGCTCAAAATTGATTAAGCTTCCGCAAGTTTGATAGTAGAAGTAGATCAAGTATTTTTCTTTAGTTACATTGCATTATCGAGTGATCTATAGAGAAATTTCTACAGGACCTAGAGCTAAGTTTAATCCTAATGATTCTATTGCAATTTTTCATATTCCTTTTACTCAAGGAACGACGGATAAGTTGGCTCGTAATCAAGAAAAACAATATCTCTACAACCTTTAAGCTGCTTAATACTATAAGATCCTCCCTTAGCTTTTTCAAAGACCGTTTTGACCCCTTAACACTAACAGAAACTACATGATCCCTTGTTCTTGTGGGAAGCTTTATATAGGTGAAATTGGTCGGTCTATCAAACGTAGAATTCAAGAGCACGTTGTGGACATTAGACATAATCATTCTCGCTCTTTGGCTCTCACTGAACATTTTGTTAAAACAAAGCATCACATTTGCAATGAGGATACTTTTGTCCTTACTAGGATCTCTCATTTTCATCACAAGAAGTTCAAAGACATAATCGAAATCAAAAGTGAGCCACCAACAATTTGAACGGGGATGATGTTGGCATTATGGCTAAAGTGTTGTCCTTGATGGCAACCCATACAGGTGATGGATCACTATACAACAGGTCAATAGCAAACATTGATGAACAGCTCTCAAATATTGAAGAAAATAAGGAGTACGTAGGCACACCGTTCAAAAGGTGCGTACACGCAGGCATGTCTTATATATAAAGTGCGTACATACCCGTAGGATATTCATTCATTGGGTGCGTACCCCCAGTGCACACACTTCAAGGCAGTTAAGCGCCCACACATGGGGTTTTCTCATGGTAT
>APFE031530998.1:34353-52021 GCA_000404065.3 Pinus taeda
TTTATCGTTCATTATTGTGTTTTGAATGCTTCTATATGCTGTTTGGATTACATGTTACGCAAATGTCTGTCTAATACATGATTTGCTAATGCATCAGTTAACGTGTTTAATCTTCTTGGAATGTGTCGATATGTAATAAAATCAAAATTCCTTTCTAACAATTTAACACGTAAGTACAACCTCAAAATATGATGATCTCTGACGGAATAACGCCCATTAAGCTGGTGGACAACAAGCTGAGAGTCCAGATTCACAACTAATGAATGAATGCCGAGGTTAATAGCCTCGATCAGTAATTCAATAACAGCACTATATTCAGCGACATTGTTTGTGGTACAACCCAGACAAACAACTTGAAGGTCTACTAACTCACCGTGAGGATCGTAGATCACCCATGCCGCAGAAGACAGGTTGTGTATACTGCGGCAGGCACCATCAGTGAAACCAACGTAAGGTGTACCAGACATCTTCACATGAAGCAACAAGACACAATAAGCAGCGATTATGCCTACACACCAAGCCAAACATGAAAACACACACAACACACTTGTTGAAAACACACGTATGTACAAATCAAAATGCATGGGGTTCATGCGTAATATTTTTTAAGATAAAGCCCATTGCGAGGCTTATCTAGAGGGTTCCCTTCATAGTCAATCAGCTCATAGGCCCCTTTTTGCAAAACTCACTTTACAATATAAGGCCCGTGCCACATGGGCTCGAATTTGCCTGCCCCCAGCTTGTCATTCGCTTGATCATAAAGCAGGACTAAATCTCCTTCAACAAAAGAACGCGGATAGACAGTATGATCAAAGTGAGTTTTCACTCTCTTCTTCTGTGCTTCAATGGCTAGAGAGGCTATTCGACGGGTCTCGTCTAGTCGCTCTATATAGAGAGGACGTTCTTCTACTAGAGTAGTGTTGGGGAGTAATTCGACAGTTAATTTCAGAGAAGGGATCTCGCACTCAATCGGAAGGGTAGCCTCAAGACCGTAAACCAATTGGAACGGGGTGAACCCGGTGGCATCCTTCACTGAAGTCTGGTAGGCCCATAAGTTGGAGAACAACATCAAGTGCCAGTTAGACTTGCGCATGCCAGCGGTGCGTTGAAGCATTGTAACTAGAACCTTGTTGAAAGCTTCCACTTGGCAATTGGCCTGAGGATAGTATGGTGTCGAGCTATCATGCCGCAAGCCCAGTTGGGTTGTTAACTCAGTCATCATGTGATTACGGAAGTGTTTTCCGTGATTAGTGACGATAGCCTGAGGGACTCTGAATCGTGAAATAACATTATTGAACAAAAATTGTGTCGATGTGTGATCGTCCTCGAATAGTGTAGGCATCGCCTCGGCCCATTTTGAGAAATAATCAACAACAATGATGATATACGCATGCCCCCTGGCCGAGCAAGGGTTACAGGTCATATAATCAATGCCCCATTTGGCAAAAGGGCCTATGGTAACAATAGGGTGCAATGGAGCAAGAGGCGTGTGCATCTTCCGTTGGTAGATTTGGCACTCATGACAAGAGCGGACGGTAAGAATGCAATCCTTAAAGATAGAGGGCCGAAAATAACCAGCATGGAGAATCTTCTGAGCAGTAGCATATCCGGACATGTGACCACCACAGGCGCTAGAATGGTAGTCATTTAGGACTCGTTCGTCTTCCTCGAGTGTTAAACATCGGCAGACAACAGATTCGGTGCTGAGACGGTACAGGGTGTCCTCAATAATGCGATAAGGTTGGGAATGATGGTGAATTTGTCGCTGAGCATCCTTGGACAAATCGGGATGAAAGGAGGATGTCTGAAGATAGACAATAATATCCCCATACCAAGGATCAAGGGTACCAATCAAGAATAGAGTTTCATCCGGAATATGGTCCTCTAATCGAGAGGGCGCAGTAGCAGATGGCAGAGAGCAAAGCAACTCAGCAAAGATGAGGGACTTCTTGGACTAGGCGGTGGTGAACTCCAAGTTGAACTCTTGAAGGATGACTATCCACTTTGAGTATTTGCCCCCCAGTAACTGACATGACAAAATGTATGTCATTGGGTTGCAATCAGAAATCACTGTCATGGTACGCAATAATATATAATGGCGAAAACGTTGGACAAAACAAACAGTGGCCAATGCCAACTTCTCGACATAGCCATAGCGAGTTTCTGTATCAAGTAGATTGTGGCTGAGATAATAAATGACATGCTCAGTACCATCATCATCATCTTGAACTAGAACCATGCCGATGGTGGTATCAGCAATGGCTAAATAAAGAGTGTAGTCCCGGTGATAATCAGGGGGACATAACAAAGGAGCAGAAACAAGGAGAGCCTTGAGGTGCTCGAATGACTCTTGTGTAGCAGGATCCCAAAGAAAAGGGGTGTCGCGTTTTAATACGCGTGTATAGCCTTTAGCCACTTCGGCATAATTCGGGATGAATCGTCATAAAAAATTTGCTTTTCCCTACAAACTCTGCAATTGCTACAGAGAAGCAAGGGGAGGAAGATTGAGGATGGCTTCAACTTTAAGAGGATCCAGACAGATGCCCTCTCGGGAGATGATGAACCTGAGAAGTCTGCCTGAATCGACATAGAAGACACACTTATGCGAATTACGCCGGATATGATAGTGTCTACAACAGAGAAAAATTTTGCGAAGGTGGGTCGGATGATCTTGGCGTTTCACCGAATGAGTTGGAAGGTCATCCAGGTAAGGTTTCACAACGTATCAAATATCATGAAATGCGTAAGGCATTGCGCGTTGGAAGGTAGCACCGGCATTTTTTAAATCGAAGGGGAGCTTTTTATAAGCGAAAGTGCCCCACGAACAGATAAAGGTGGTCTTGTGTTGATCTACCGGGACAATAGTAATCTGGTTATAACTAGAAAAGCCATCCATGAATGAGTATATTTCACTCCCGGCACACTCATCAATGAGCTGGTCAATGAAGGGTGTAGGGTAGTTATCTTTGGGATAGGCCCGATTAATATCACGATAGTCAACACATACCCTGATAGTGCCCTGTTTTTTGGTTACAGAGACAATATTAGAGACCCAATCTGTGAGTGGGATGGGGTAAATGAAACCAGCCTTAAGAAGCTTTTCAACTTCCTCTTTAGTAGTTGCAGCCTTTCAGCGGTGCACGGGGCGTAGACGCTATCGAACAGGTTTAGCACCCGGATAGGTAGGTATCTTGTGCACTACGATGCTAGGATTGATGCCAGGCATTTCTTCTTAAGACCAAGCAAACACATCACAGAATTCGTGAAAAAGATCAATATAAAGCTGAATCTCCTCCAGAGTACAAGTTACTCCAACATGGATGTTCTCAACAATCCCTGGTTTTATAGAGATGTCGATTGGCTAAGTTTGCGTGATGTTCCCCATATTCCCCTCAGAAGACACTTGATGGATTTGGATGGGTGTCTGAAGAGGTTGAAAGGGGAGACAAGAGGCAAAATGCTCGACACAAGTAAGCATTTCCCGATGGGTAGGGAGAAACGAGGAACAATGGTGATGATCAGACCAAGGGGTTTCCTCGAAAGACATGGTTTCAATAATCGCTTCATCAGAAGGAAAGATTTCATGTAAAGGGTCTGAAGAAGCATCATCTCCAAGCCAAGGGGAGTGAACGTATGAGTTGAGAGCTTCACTCGAAGGAGCATATTCAGAAGATGGAGCCGATGCAGAAACAATTTTGGCGTAGTTGAGTTCAACAGGACTCAATGGAATCTCATCGCCCCAAGACTCTATCTAATCAGCAGGAGGAAGAACCCATGGATCAGAGCGAACGGAAATCATATTAATGGGAGCGATGTTGGGAGTGGGAGTGAAAAAACACCCATAAGGGCAGGATCTTTAAAGAGTCCAACACCCACACTCTGATAAGGAACAGAGGTATGCTCCACGAATGGCACATTGTCATTGGAGGAGGAGGCGAAGAAGGACAACTGATCTACTGTGACGATCTTCCCCTAATGAGGGAAACGAATGACACGAAATAGAGATGAAGCCATGACTCGCATGGCATATGTCTAGCTTCGTCCTAAAAGGAGGTTGTAAGTTAAATTTGCATCAACCACTTCGACCTCCTCTTCGACCATCTTCCCTTCCGATGTAATGGGAAAACGTTGGAGTATACCATAAGGACGAGACTCTCTCCCATCAAAGGCTTCCAAGGTCATAGGAGACTGGCTTAGAGTCGGAAAACCAATAGCCTTCCAACAAGCAACAGACATTATGCAAGTAGAGGTGCCTTCATCAATGACAGTACGATGAATCGTTTTCGAATTGATGATGACCTGAATAAGGAAGGAAATTTGGTGAGGCAGTCTCAGTATATGACTGTCCAGGTCAAAAGTGATTAAATCTAAGTCAGCCGAGTTAATGCCACCAATGGCTGATAGCAAAGACTTCCTCTGAGAGGGGCAGCTCTGGAGAACTTCTAACGCAGACATAGCTGACGGAGCCTAGGCTAAGTCCTCAACGATGCTATAGTGCTGAGAAGCACGAGCATTAAGGTTGTACAAAGAATTCTGGAGTACACCCTTAGGAGGAGGTCGGATGACCCTCTCAGTGCTAAGTCGCTCAATATGAAGGGGACCAGAACTGGATGGAGGAGCACTAAAGGGGACCTCAGGCTCCTTCCCGGGATACTATTTTTCCCGAGTACTAATCTGGATGGGAATCGTCCCAGCCATAAATACCTGAGAACCAAAGGGAGAAGAGGATTGCAATGGATCAGCCACCATTTGAGTTTGTTGCGAGGGAAAAGGCTCTTTGAGCACAGCATGAGTTTCAGGGGCACCTTTCAGCAAATGACTAACTTCAGACTGCCTTGGGCAGTCTTTGGTATAGTGATCCTCATCACAGATAAGGCAAGGATACTTAGGCTTGCGTTTGGCACCCTCCTCAGATGGAGGTTTAGGGGAATCCTGCTTTGGCTGATCAGCCTTATTCTTTCCTTTTCCCTTCTTTTTCCCTTTCGAGGCTTTGTCTACCATGGTAGACTGAACGATGTTAACCTCGGAAGTGTTACCAGCATTGGATACAGCCTGAGAAGTATTTTCATTTGAAGCATTCGACTTTTGCTTCCCAGGGTTCGCAGAACATTTCTTAGAGGGTGCATTGACAAAACCGATGACGCCATCAACAGATGGTGTTGGCGGGGCTTTGGAAGTTCCGGGCCTCGAATCATCAAGAAAATAATTATATAGTGTACCGGACTGGGAGTAAACCAAGTCAAGGTACTAAGCACGTGCAATAGCTTGCTCTTCAATTACACATGCCCCCATAGCGATGTCCCGAGCTATCGAACCGACAAATGAAGTTGTGAACCAGTTAGTCAGAAGCTGATCGGGAATCCAAAACTTAATCAAACGGCGACGTCATCTCCATTCATGAATATGATCAGAGATATGCATGGTTGTAGCCTGTTTTAAGAATTTCAGGAGATGTGTGCCCGTTTCATACCGAATTGGCAACTGAAAATGAGTTAAAAATGCCATAGCTAACGAGTTAAAGTCCTGAAAAGTTCCGTGAGCTAGCTCAATATACCATTTAGTAGAAGAACCAGTGAGAGTCCGTTGAAATAGGTGGAGCCCGATTGAATCATCAAGCCATGAGTTTGGCGAGCACCATAGATGATATGTCATGACATGAGCTTGGGGATCTTCTCCAGATTTACCGACTTGGGACAATCTCCTGGAATTTTGGTTGGACCTGGCAGCCAATACGGATTATGAAGAATGGGATCATTTGTCAGTTTGGACACATCCGGTAATTCCAACGTTGCTAAAAAGGGTAACTAAGGATTAAAGGACATCTGAGGTCGCGGTTAAGAGGTAGCACCAAAGTTCCACCCAGCCGCTTGTTGCCCCCGTTGGTTTTGTCAGGATGGATTTGGCCCATAAGGGTTTTGTCCGTAAGAATTTTGCCCGTAGGGGTTATAGCTGTAACTGGATGGTTGACCCTGGATTTGCCCCCCAGTACTCCACTGAATACCAACTTGGCCTGCAAGAGCAACAGATGGTTGCTAGAAATTTTGATAAGGATTTACCTGCAGTTGTTGATAATTTTGATACGGGGCAAATTGGGCTTGCCCTTGGGATTACTAAAAACCATAAGGTAGCTGGGCTCCAAACTGAGCCTTGGAACTAGGCTGGGTTTGATAAGCAGGTTGAGATTGGGATCCAACCTGAATTTGAAGACCAGATTGGGTCTGGAGCCCAGATTGGGGTTGAAAATTGGGTGGCGCTTTAGAAGCAACAATAATTTTAGTGCCCAGTTGAGCAGGCCTAGACGGATGTCCTTGAGAGACCTGAGGCTGAGCCATCTGGCTGGAAGGTTGACTTAACTGAGATTGAGGTTGACCCATTTTCCCAGAAGATTGAGTTGGCTTGGTACTGGGTTGTCCTTGCACAACTGAGGGTTGTCTTGATTGGTCGGATGGCTGAGCATACTGGACAGTTGGTTGGCCCTGTTGATTTTGAGGCTGACCAATTTGTCCAGGCGGTTGATTAGGCTGGATAGTGGGTTGGCCTTGTGGAACGTAAAGCTGGCCGACTTGCCCAGAAGAGTAGCCTTGCTGGATACCGAGTTGACCTTGTTGAATGTAAGGTTGTCTCGGATTTCCAGAAGGTTGCCCAAAATAGGTAAAGGAGGAACCACCAAAGGCCGAAGGTTGTCCCTGGAAGGGTTGTCCTTGCGGGCCTCCAGGTTGCCCTGGATAAGGTTGTCCGTAAGATGGCTGACCTTCATAGGGTGGCCCTTGAACATTTGTGGGCGGTGCTTGGCCACCATGATAAGTGGCGGTACCCCAAGCAACGGACAACAGAACCGTGACCTCAACCGCGGGTTGAGATGGCATAGGTCCGGGATAACATATATGAGCTCTGCGAGAATCATAAGGATTTTGAGGATCCGGATTCCGAAGAGCTTGTTCATATTGATCATATGCCCCCCTGCTGGAATGGAACCAGAAGAAGGTGGGACGCTTAGTGTGGGATTAACAATTCTTACCATTGGGCCACTATTGGTAGGACCAGCAGAAGGCCCAGAAATAGTAGTGACTACCGAAGAAGCAGTGGCGGCACTGACAATAGGGGTTGAAGAAGCCACACAAACGGTTAGCATGGTCGGAACAGATGTGATGGGCACATTGCGAACCTCGGGTGTAAAGGGATCCGAAGTCAGAGGGACAGTACGAGACCTTAAAGGCAACGTGACACCAAGGGAAGTAACATAGAAAGGCGAAGTTTCTGTGGGCATAGGTATTTCACTTTCTGACACAAAGGATTCTTCACCGAAGACGGGGGTCGTCTCTTCCATGTCAGAGGAAGACATCGGGACCAAAACACTAGGGGGAGTAGCGGGAAAGTCTTCTTCAGAAGGCTCCCAAACGAGGTCGAATGGATGTCATAGGATTCGTCCTCTGGGGTGCGAGAGTTAAGCAGTTGGATACTTGGGATAACAGGGAGAGTATCACTAACAACGGGAACCTCGGGAGCAACAAAGGATGGAGACCCTTGGTCACTTGGAACAGAAGACGGGATCGGTGATTCCGCCAGGATGATTCAATTCAAAATCCTAGGAAAACTAATGAGAAAGAACCCTACACAAACTAAAATGCAAACAATATCTAACCAAGTAAATGTGAGCGTGGCCAGATAAATTTTAAGACACCGGAACAGAACTTGACCTTTTCATCTTTAAAGAGTCGATAAAAGGACAAAAAGATGACTCTAGTTGCCTTCGAATATTTAATGAGCCTAAAGTGACAAGTGCTCAGATGGACCTTTTCTTTTAGGGATTCTGAAAAGGAACGAAAGTGACTACTCTGGAGAACTAGGCAAAAGGTTTACCAAACAATCCGTAAAACTGCTTATACACCTTGGCAGTCATATGAAAACAAAGGACTTTCCGTACGGCAGTAAATCTTCCTGAATTTTGTGTTCGGTGCGTTACAATTTGCAACGCGACAGACACGGCTTCCTAAAGATATAGGATGATAACCTAGTGGGGTTTCCCAACATATACTCAACGGTACATGGGAGCACAATTCCGTACTAGACCGCCGTTGATTCACAAAAGGAGGAATCACCCAACCTTGAGTGAAAACAATAGTGACTAGGTTTAACAACGTCCGAGCACGTCTCTGGCCTAGACCTCTAAATAATGAGCGTTATGTTCCAATGCATTGTTAGATTTATTCAATTCATTTTAAAGTTGATCTTGAATTATGTTTCAGTTTTCAAGCCTTACCATGTGTATACGACAAAACCTAGGCTGCAGCTAGAATGAATGAAACATCCTTTTACTTCAATGAACACCTACCTACGGGAGGGTAGAGAGATCATTCCAAAACCAAGAAAACCAAGATGAGCAAACGAAATCACACAATGCATACAGACATCAATTCCTATAGTGCATGGGTACTCCTGATGAGAGATTTTATCATTCGCTTTCCAATATGAAACCTTGAAATGCAAATTCACTTTCACTTTCGCACACTAAATGAATGAAGTCTTTTGATTTTTTATTTTTATTTATTTTTTAATTAAAGAGAAACAAGCAAGTGTGAAAAAACTAGTTGATCCAAACAATCGTGATCTATGTTCAGTAGTGAAGAGAAATCGAATCAATACCAAATATTGGTTCAATAATTGTCACTAAAATCAACCAGAAACGAGCAATGGGGAAGGCTCAATCAAACCAACAAGAAAGCTACAAACGAACCTTGAGCAAACCAGTAACTAGGTCAATTGATTCAAGAACTTGAAAGAACGAACTAGGTCACACAAACAAAAAGTGCAAGATTCATTCAACAAAGCCAAAGAAAGAGTGCCTTGACCATAAACAATGATAAACAAGCTACTGAGCAAGAGGAAAAAGCAAGGGATTAATAGAACTGATGAATTAAGGAGGCAAAATTGAAAAAAATCAATTCTATAGGAATCGTCGCGAGGACAACACAAGCAACTAGCGTTGATAAGCAACTATTGTAGCAACAGGGCGACGTCATCCCGAGAGTACACGTCTTTCCTGCGATGAACCGATTTTAGGAGTTGTCACAACTGTGTGACGTATTCAGCGACGCACAGGATTTTACAAAAGAGTGATCGCGACATCAGCGCGACTGTTAAACTATGTTCCACGATGATGTAAAAAAACAATGACAAACGAACAAAAAACTCCCAAACAAGAACCAGTCAATCCAACAGATAATAGAGGGATTTCCCAGACCAATCTAGGTGACCCAAAATACTGATAGCTAATCCCCAAAATCAAGAGAGACCAAATCAAAATCAAACAAGAGTACATAAGAGAAAAACATAGGACAAACTCCCCAATGGAGTCGCCAACTTGTGATGTAGGAAAGTGTTCCCTCTGCGGACAGAGGCAACCCCTCTAGCCCTAAAGTGGGTCTAGTCACAGCAAGGACAGATCAATAATAGATTTCCCTAAACAGTCATAGTTGGAGGCCTACCTCAACCGATGGTCGATGGAGTTCCATTGCGCTGCTCCAGCTTTCGCTTCCTTCTCCTCAATGAGTGGTCAACCTGAAATAATGCAAGGGAAATACAACAAAGCACGTAACCGGAAAACAACAATGATCTGTTTACTCACAAAGTCAAGAATTCATGAGCTATCAAGTAAACTACATACAAGGCATAGGAAAACATCATTGATTTTATTAATAATGAAATAAGAGCAAGCTTACAACCAAAGCCTTGACGTCGCAAGCCCTCTCAGAGGGTCCAACCAGTGTATTTCTCAACCATTCACTCTTTGAAGATGGATCTCCCAACATACAAAGTCTCTCCCTCACTCATAAGTTCTTACACAAATCCAAGGGCACTTCACAAACTTCCACATGTTATCAACACTCTCACACTTGTTCACACCCACACCAGCTATCTATCAAACTCAAAAGCACTAACAACATTGCTCAATCCAAGAAATTTCCAACTAGCTGATCATAGCAAAGGTGAGTGTTTAAATAGGAGGAGTCTCCATGAAAGGTGGAAGAGAGAGCTTATCCCCAAGGAAGGTAGCACAAGTGATGGAACTGCCATACCATAGAAGGAGGGCAACACAAACTATGCCAACAACCAGGTCTGGAGACACCCAAAAGGTCGACTGTTGGAACGAATTCACCCAATCTGGATTATCATGAGCATATAACTAAGCTTTAGCGTTGACATCGCTAGTGAGCAATGTAGCCAATCAGATCGTCGCTACAGATAGCAAGTAGCCTCCCGACGGAGCATGAAATCAGACCGTCACGGGAAACGGATGTACTTTCGCGCTGGAAGCGTGGTTGGACTGTTACCGACCACTGTTCATTGTGTATATTAAGTCCATTCTCGTGATGAGGCAGATAACTTAGGAAAAGTGGGTCAATGGCAACATAAGAGAGCATTTGTTCAGTATGAGCATGTTTGACTTGGACGCATGACACAGTAGAAGGACTGGGAGTGAAGGCAGTGACAAATTACTGTGTAACAACTGTCTACATAGGTACATCCAGGAAGATATGGAGTTCCTGAACATCTCCTTGCTCGACACAGCGTATCGATATGCTGTCAAAATCGAGCAAAAGCTTAAACAAAAGAAGCGAGAATTTGGATCTGTAAATCCGAAGACCAAAGGACAAAGCCAAGGTGGGGTGACCCAAGATAACTCGTCAAAGCCACAAGAAAAGAACAACACCACGAAGTCAAAGAAGGACACAGGAAAGTGGTGTGAGTTCCATAAGAGCCCCACTCACAACACAAGTGAGTGTCAGACCAAGTAGTTGTTGGTGGCCAAACTGAAGGCTTCCAAATCATATGCATGTTCCTATCCTGAGTCAGAACCCGACAAGGGGAATGGAAAAGGGAAGTAGATCATTGATGCAGAGCCTACCACCACTGTTGCCACCGCCAAAATCCAGAATAATGAGCCCGAAGATCCAGAGGAGGGGGGGCATATTTTCCACTCACAAATGTGGGTGAAGGGTTCGCTGCTACAATTCATTATCGATGGCGGCAGCCAAAAGAACCTCATTTCAGCAGAGGTCGTGAAGCGGTTGGGCCTACTGACTACACCACACCCATAGCCGTACAGTATCGGTTGGCTTCACCAAGGACGAGATCTTCGAGTTTGCCAGCAGTGTCGCCTTCCCTACAACATCAAACCCTTCACAAACGAGGTATTGTGTGATGTTGCACCTCTGGATGTTTTTGATGTATTATTAGTCCAGCCATACTTATGGAGGCGACATGTTGTGTATGAGTCAAGGCCTCGCACTATTATTATTTCTTTGGGTAATTCATTATACAGGATATTGGAGGTAGCCCCACCTACTTCCACCTCTTTGATCGCTGCTAGGAAAGGTAGCAAAGCTCATCTCGCGGACTAGGAAACTTATTTTCAGTCTGGTTCACTCCCAAAGTAAGGAGAAGATCGTCACCACATCCATGACACCTGCGAAGGGTTCCTCCACGTAGCATTAGCAGCAGATGGATATGTCCATGAAAGAACACAAGAACAACTTCTCCTCACCCACAGGGGTACCACGCAAGCTTCAAGTGGGCAACAAAGTCTGGTTGCATCTGCAGAAAGAACTTCTTACAAGAGCCCATTAGAAGTTCCGACCACGCTGACATGGTCCTTACACCGTTACCAAGGCTGTGAGAAATAATGCTTTGGAGCACAGCATACCTCCATTCCTTCGCCTGCACCAAGTGTTCAATGTGTACCACCCTCAATCATTCTTCCCACCATTACTAGAAACATCTGAGATTGCAGAACAGCTCACAAGGGACCAAGTTCAACAAATGGAGGAACTCAACACAATGGGGACCATTGCTTCCTAAGGGGGAAGGAATGATCCATGTGGATGTTGGTGGCCACCCACCTATCCCACTTGGACCCTCACAACTGTCTCTTTCTATTTTTCAATTTCCGTAATTATAGCATAATTTACTATTTTTAGCAGTTTTTCGGGTCCTAAACTTTCGGAGCCATTTTGAGGCCCTAAAGAACATATTTTGGGAAATCTAGGAGCAACATGGGGCCATGGACCGATGTTTCTCTTCCCAAAGTTTTAGTGCTCGGATAGATCTTTCTAATGAGCTATTGTATGTGTCAATCGAAGATCGGGTGCTAAAGTTACGACCCTGGTAAGTTGAAGTACCAACTTACCCAAAACAGGGCCCATAGTTTGGCATTTCATCTTCTAGGGTTAGGTTTTGGGATGTTAAGGGTTTTCCATTGTTCCTCAACAATAAATAGACCTTCGAGCCTCATTGTAACATAGTTCAGAGGCATGTAGCCGCCACATTTGTTCTTACAGATAAGCTACCATCACCCTAGCTGGTTTATTTCCATTGTTGTTTGTAAGCATATTTCGGTATTTTACATTAATGAAATGAAGTATTATTTCCGCTGCATTTATGTGTTTATGGTTATCTCTATAATTAGTTGTGTTCCTGTTTAAATCCAGATCAGTGGTATCAGAGCGGTCTACTTTTTCTCTATTTTTCTTTGCATGTCCCCAATGAGGTCGGGATATAAGGAGTTAGCGCTTGAACTGGTCGAACCTTTGCAAGACCATCCTTGCAAATCCTAACAGCTACCCTTGGCGGATGAGAAGAAAGACGAGGGAGTAGGAGATCCTATCAAAATATTGCTCGAAGAAGCCTTCGAGTGACAGAGGAATGTGATGATGGACAGCTTTGCACAGATCCTTTAGCAGCTACCCAGGGGCGACGCATCGAATTCCAACAGCTATTTTGGAAACACCACACCATTTAAGGTTAATTTTGAAATCCCCATATTCGAGGGTCAGATAGATGCAGATGCCTTCGATAAATGGTTAAATCTGCTAGAGGGTTATTTTTCTGTTCATGATTTTTCCAGTTGGCAAAAGATTATTTTCGCTCTTCTCAAAGCAACTCCCCACATCAAGGACTGGTGGGAAACCTACTACGAGCAAAAGGATGAAAGTACAAGCTCACTATTTTCAGCTGCACCCACTTGGGATTCATTCTGGGATGCCATCAAGGAGCAGTATTACCCTATCAAAAGCTATGAGGACAAATACATTAAGTGGACCACGCTACGACAGGGAAGGGACCAAGATGTGCCGGACTTCACAAACATTTTTCATACCCTTCGTACGTAGTTTGGTATCAAGGATTCTGAGCTACATTTGGTACTCAAATACCATGGCTGCCTACACAGGTACATCCAAGAAGAGATGGAATTCCTGAACATCTCCTCGCTTGGCACGGTGTACCGATACGCTGTCAAAATCGAGCAAAAGTTGAAACAAAAGAAGCGAGACTTTGGATCTGTAAATCCGAAGACCAAAGGACAAAGCCAAGGTGGGGTGACCCAAGACAACCCATCGAAGCTGCAAGAAAAGAATAACACCATGAAGTCAAACAAGGACACTAGAAAGTGTTGTGAGTTCCATAAGAGCCCCACTCATAACACAAGTGAGTGTCGAACCAAGCAGTCACTGGTGACCAAACTGAAGGATTATGAATCAGATGCATGTTCTAATCCTGAGTCAGAACTCGAATGGGGGAATGGCAAAGGGAAGTAGATCATTGAAGTGGAGCCAAGTGCCATTGTTGCCAGCGCCAAGATCCATAATAATGAGCCCGAAGATCCATAGGAGGGGGGGCGTCTTTTCCACTCAGAAATGTGGGTGAAGGGTTCGCCATTGCAATTCATTGTCGACAGTGGCAGCCAAAAGAACCTAATTTCAGCAAAGGTCATGAAGCGGTTGGGCCTACCGACTACACCACACCCACAGCCATACAGTATCAAGTGGCTTCACCAAGGACAAGATCTTCGAATTCACTAGCAGTGTCGCCTTCCTTACAACATCAAACCCTTCACAAACGAGGTATTGTGTGATTTTGCACCTCTGGATGTTTGTGATGTATTATTAGGCATCTATGTGTTTATGGTTATCTTTGTAATTTGTTGCATTCCTGTTCTCGATTAGTGGTATTAGAGTGGTCTGCTTTTATTCTGTTTTTCTTTGCATGTCCCCAACGAGGTTGGGATATAAGGAGTTAGGGCTTGAACTCGTTGAACCTTTGTAAGACCAGCCTCACAAATCCCAACAGCCTCCCATGGTGGATGAGAAGAAAGATGAGGGGGTAGGAGATCCTATCAAAATCTCGCTCAAAGAAGCCCTCGAGCGACAAAGGAACGCGATGATGGACAGCGTTGCACAAATCCTTCTACGGCTACCCAGGGGCAACGCATCAGCTTCCAATATCTACTTTGGAAACGCCACACCATTTAAGGTACAAGTTAATTTTGAAATCCCCATATTCGAAGGTCAGATAAACGTAGATGTCGTCGATAAATGGTTAAATATGCTAGAGGGTTATTTTTCTGTTCATGATTTTTCTATTCGGGAAAAGATTATTTTCGCTCTTCTCAAAGTAGCCCCCCACGTCAAGGACTGGTGGGAAACCTACTGCGAGTAGAAAGATGAAAGTACATGCTCACTATTTTTAGCTGCACCCACTTGGGATTCATTTCGGGAAGCCATCAAGGAGTAGTATTACCCTGTCAAGAGCTATGAGGACATATACATCAAGTGGACCACGCTATGGCAGGGAAGGGACCAAGATGTGCTGGAGTTCACAAACATTTTTCATACCCTTCGCACACAGTTGGGTATCAAGGATTCTAAGTTACATTTGGTACTCAAATACTGCGGCTTCCTACAGAGGTACATCCAAGAAGAGATGGAGTTCCTGAACATCTCCTCGCTCGGCACGGTGTACCGATACGCTATCAAAATCGAGCAAAAGGTCAAACAAAAGAAGCGAGACTTTGAATCTGCAAATCCGAAGACCAAAGGACAAATCCAAGGTGGGGTGACCGAAGACAACCCGTCGAAGCCGCAAGAAAAGAACAACACCATGAAGTCAAAGAAGGACACAGGAAAGTGGTGTGAGTTCCATAAGAGCCCCACTCACAACACAAGTGAGTGTCGGACCAAGCAGTCGCTGGTGGCCGAACTAAAGCCTTCCGAATCAAATGCATGTATTGATCCTGAGTCAGAACATGACAAGGGGAATGGAAAAGGGAAGAAGATCATTGATGCAAAGCCCAGCGCCACTGTTGCCACCGCTAAGATCTAGAATAATGAGCCCGAAGATCCAAAGGAGGGGGAGCGTCTTTTCCACTCGCAAATGTGGGTGAAGGGTTCATCGCTGTAATTCATTGTCGATAGTGGCAGTAAAAAGAACCTCATTTCAGCAAAGGTCGTGAAGCGATTGGGCTTACCAACTACACCACACCTATAGCCATACAGTATTAGGTGGCTTCACCAAGGACGATATCTTCGAGTTCGCCAATAGTTCCACCTTCCCTACAACATCAAACCCTTCACAGATGAGTTATTATGTGTTGTTGCACCTCTGGATGTTTGTGACATGATGTGAATGAGTCAAGGCCTCGTGCTGTTATTATTTCTTTGGGTAATTCATTATATAGGATACCGTAGGTAGCCCCACCTACTGCCACCTCTTTGATCGCTGCTAAGAAAGGTAGCAAGCTCATCTCACATACTAGGAAATTTATTTTCTGTCTGGTTCTCTCCCAAAGTAAGGGGAAGATCATCGCCTCATCCATGACCCCCGCAAAGGGTTCCTCCACACAGCAGTAGTAGCAGAGGGATACTGTCGTGAAAAACACAAGAACAACTTCTCCTCACCCACAAGGGTACCACACAAGCTTCAAGTGGGCAACAAAATCTGGTTCCAACTGTAGAAAGAACGCCT
The DNA here is from genome assembly GCA_000404065.3 of Pinus taeda. Taxonomy (NCBI): domain Eukaryota; kingdom Viridiplantae; phylum Streptophyta; class Pinopsida; order Pinales; family Pinaceae; genus Pinus; species Pinus taeda. Next base: position 50,155 of record APFE031530998.1, read on the forward strand.
TACAAGAGCCCATCAGAAGCTCCAACCACGCCAACATGGTCCTTACACAATTACCAAGGTTGTGGGAAATAATGCTTTGGAGCAAAACATTCCTCCATTCCTTTGCCTGCACCAAGTGTTCAATGTGTACCGCCCTCAACCATGCTTCCCACCATTACTAGACACATCTGAGATTGCAGAATAGCTCACCAAGGACCAAGTTCAACAAATAGAGGAATTCAACGCAATGGGGATCATTGCTTCCTAAGGGGGGAGGAATGATCCGTGTGGATGTTGGTGGCCACCCACCTATCCCACTTTGACCCCCACAACTATCTCTTTCAGTTTTTCAATTTCTGTAATTGTAGCACAATTTACTATTTTTAGTAGTTTTTTGGGTCCTAAACTTCCGGAGCCGTTTTGAGGCCCTAAACGACGTTTTTTGGGAAATCTGGGAGCAACCTGGGTCCATGGACCAATGGTGCTCTTCCCAAAGTTATAGTGCTCGGATAGATCTTTCTAATGAGCTATTGTATGCATCAAACGAAGATTGGGTGCCAAAGTTACAACCCCAGGAAGTTTATGTACCAACTTACCCAAAACGGGGCCCACAATTTGGCGTTTCATCTTCTAGGGTTAGATTTTGGGATGCTAAGGGTTTTCCATTGTTTCTCAATAATAAATAGGCCTTCGAGCCTCATTGTAACATAGTTCAGAGGCATGTAGCCGCCACATCTCTTCTCAAAGATAAGCTACCATCACCCTAGCTGGTTTATTTCCATTGTTGTTCATAAGCATATTTTAGTATTTTACATTAATGAAATGAAGTATTATTTTTGTTGCATCTATGTGTTTATGGTTATCTTTGTAATTTGTTGCATTCCTGTTTAAATCTGGATCAGGATGTTCTGTCAAAATCCCTACCCTTAGTTGTCAATTCTTCTAATTCTTACATAAACTCAACCTTAGTTGACCGAATCACCACCTTCCTTGAAAACCACCAAACCCCTCTGTGGAAACCTTGTTACTCTTGCAATTTCCTCCTCTGTAATAGCAATTCTAAATCTATTGTTCATTTAGGGTCTCTGCAAACTCTAGAGAAACCAACTCACTAAAACCCTACAATTTCTCAAAATAACTCATCCACCCTGCATTTCGAAAAAAAATTAGAGCTTCCAGGTACTGTAATAACATGTCAACAAAATTGGGTTCATGTCTTATTGTCGCTCCTCCCATGGTTGTCTAGAACTGTAACTGTTGAGCACTACTTGACCTGTTACAAAATTTCCTTGGCACATACAGATGCTTGATAAGGAGAGAATGTTGAGACACAACAATTACTCCATTTTTACCAAATTGGGTCTTTTAGTTCTCATGAGAAAAGACTTTGCAAAATCGCATCAATTTCCAAAATTGATAGTAAAGGTAATAATGTAAAACTAATGATGGCAAGGGTAATGATAGTAAAAATGATGGTAAATACCATAATGTTAAAATTAATGATAGTTGCAAGGTCTAATCATACATTATTATGGTAAAGTGAATCGTGTATATTTTAACCCCATACAGAAATTACCTGCATACGAATTCTAAAACACAAAAAATAAACAATGCGAGAGCATAACACATAAAACACATATACACAGAGATTTTCCCCTGGATCCCAAAAACCGGGACTACCAGTTTGATTTTTCATTATGTTCCTTTCAATGTTATAATACATATTTATACATGCCGAAGCATCCAATACCATGGATCGAAAACCATCGTGTCCAATACAATGTGCTGAAAACCATCGCGTCCAAAAAACATGTGTGAAAATCATGCACAAAACCATAGGTGAGTCTGCCCAACCTAACATAGGGTCCAAAACCAAAATTTTCCACCC
>APFE031530998.1:53583-63975 GCA_000404065.3 Pinus taeda
TTGCAACTTCAACTTTACTTTTCGGCGACCAATGATTCTAGCCTTCCTATCATCCCCTAAGAAGACATCACCACCATTTTTTTTCTCATACTCGCAGAACCACTCTCTATGGGGAGTGAAGTGAAAGGATGCACCTGAGTCAATCAACCATGCCTCATGATCTACATGTGTACTTGAAGAATCCAAGTACACATCCCAACCTTCATCTGAGGTGGTTTTCACCTCTACAGAAGGAGAATCATCAGATCCCTTTCCTTTATCAGGAGCTTTATATTTATAGTCCCTTTTGAAGTGCCCTTCCTTTCCGCATTTCCAGCACGCAACCTTTACAGGTTTTCCTGGTGATTTAGATCTCCCTCTAGATTTAGATCTCCCCCTCGATGACTTATTTTTGTTTCTATTATGTGACCGTCCTCATATAGACAAGGCATCACCATTCTGGCTCTCCATATTTTTCTGTCTCATCTCCTCCATCAACAAGGATAAGACTATTTCATCAAATTGCAAGGCAGTTGCATTACTACCTATCGCAATAACCAGACTATCCCATGAATCTGGTAGAGAACACAACAAACTGATGCACTTATCTTCATCTAAAATTTTAATATCAACAAAGGCTAACTGACATACCACAGTATTAAATGCATTTAGATGCTATGTCACTGAGTCTCCATCTTTCATCCTCAAGTTATACAACTTTTTCCGCAGGAACATTTTATTCACCAGAGACTTAGATTGGGATAAAGTCCCTAACTTGTCCCACAAATCCTTCGTCGTAGCTTCCCCCAATACATTCAGCAATACTAAATCTGAGACACACAATTATATTGTGCTCTTTGCCTTCTGATCCAACTTCTTCCATTCTTCATCGAACACTCTCGTTGGTTTAGTACTTGAATCTACCGCGATCCACTGATCTTTATCCACCAACAGATCCTCCATCTTGAGTTTCCAAAACTCAAAACTCTGACCATTAAATTTCTCGATCTCTATATTTCCACTGCTCGCCATCTTCTTTTACCACCAGAATTGATCTCGCAGATCTCCCACTGAACAGGGTCTACCACAGGCCCGAGCGAAACCCCTCAGCAACAAAGGCGTCCCCTTGAAGCCAAAACAGCTCTGATATCAAATGTAGGTTTTAACCCCATACAAAAATTACCTGCATAAGAATTATAAAACACAGAAAATAAACAATGCGAGATCATAACACATAAAACACATACACACAAAGATTTCCCCTGGATCCCAAAAACCAGGACTACCAGCTTGATTTTTCATTATGTTCCTTTCAATGCTATAATACATATTTATACATGCCGAAGCATCTAATACCATGGCCTGAAAACCATCGCGTCCAATACCATGGACCAAAAATCATCGCGTCCAAAAAACATGTCCAAAAATCATGCACAAAACCATAGGTGGGTTCGCCCAACCTAACATAGGGTCCAAAACCAAAAAAAATCGGGGCACTGCCCCGAACCCCATAAAGTGGGGTTACAGGTACACCTCAAACCCCCAGTGTCCCTCCCCGCTACACAATCAGCGCAATGAAGGGGGGGCTCCGCCCCCCCTCTAACTCCCTGGTTAACTACGTGGGCTAGTCGTGGAAAGAATATAACACAACCTAACAAATCGATTGTTCATCAGGAAATATCCAATTAACTACAAAAGTTGTCCTTGGCATGTGTAACAGAAAAAGTCATATCCAATGCAATAATGAGGAGCAAAGTAGAATGTTACAGAGGAATCTACAAAGGAAACTAAAAAGGAAGCTACAAAGGAAGCTAAAAAGGAAGCTACAAAGGAAGCTAAACAGGAAGACAAAATGGACGCTAAAAATAATTCCATAACAAGGAGAAAAATAGGACATTACACAAGAAACTAGACATGAAGCTACATCAGGAGCTAAAGGAGATGCTAAATTGGGTGCATTGGAGAAAAATAACGTCAACTTTTTGTGATCAACACAAAAAAGGATAAAATTTGTGCCATCTCGGTAAATGGCACCGATTTTTCAAAAAGGTAGAGAAAAATACACTAAAACGGTCAGTGGAAGCAAGAAATGGAGCTAAAGAGGAAGTTAATCACAGGGATTTGTTGTAGTGCACAGAGTCATTAGGTCGTTGGTCTTGAGGTTTTCACCTTCATAATATTTTTTCACACCACTTATTTATTCCACTTTTGCTACATCATTTGTCTTGCTTAGCCTAGCTCTTCACCAAATCACTTTGAGCCTCCACTATGTAGCCTTAGAAATCCTGTTTTTAGGGAAGCATTCACCCCCTCCCCCCAAATTGAAGAAGAGCCAAAAGATGAGAGATAAAGAGTTATTGAGATGATAGTAGGTAACCTTTCGTAGTTTCACAAGACTACCCTCTCAATACTTGGGAGTTTTACATTATGTGGGGGTACAACATTTTGCTGTAATAAAATTCAAACTTTGATAATTGGATATTAACATAAAGTATATGCCTTGAATTAGGTGTTATATATATATGGATTTGCATGTAGTGAAGTGTGATTTCATTTCAAACTAATAGCTATCATGCAATCTCCTCATGGAATAACATAACATAAATACTTTTAGGTTGAATATGAAAATGATAAAGAAAGTAGGTTACACCTCAATAATTCTCCTTTCTCAGTGGTATTTCCACCTTAGTATGATATCTTCATTGCAACATATCTTATCATGATATTTTGACACATAAAAACCAACGATATGACAAGGGTGAATAGCCATATATAAATAAAATAATTGTTAACAATGACATAACCTTTCTCTAAATCATCAATACACATGAAACCAATACATATTTGTCACCTTAAACGAACAAAAACCATTACAACAGGAGGAGCTCATCTTTTATATATATAATATATATATATATATATCTTAAAACCTCTTCTAATAAAATAATAATAATTGAAGGTAGATCCTAGATCTCCTTGTGTGAAGTAAATAAATAATATCCTCCAACAATAATTTGACAAGTCAAAAACCCTAAAACAATAAAATAACTAAATAAAATGGACTAGATAGTGGGATGTCACTTGTCCATATCTCATGCAAAACTAACTCCTTGAACATGGGCATTTTACCGTGTAAAAAATTCCATAAAATGATAAACAATACCCTCAAATTGTGCACCCTCCAAGTAACCACCAAAATCATGTCCAACCATTCTTCAAGGAGTTCTCCACTTGCATAGAGGTTAATCATCAATACCAAGAGAAAATGAATAGGGTTTGAACAATGTTACCAAGTTAATGAGAATTGTAACCTCAAAACAATAACTCTACCAAAAAAACCCTATTTTTTTCGCCAAAAAACACGAAAAACACCTTGAAATCGAGAAGTGGTGATGTTGCATCACCTTTTTTTATAGGTTAAAATTGCAGCATTTTTAAGCCATGGCACGAAAAGCCAAAATCATGATCATGGAAAACCTTAAATTTCCAACAATTTTCAACCAGGGCATTAAAGATCAAATAACATGACTCTAAAAAGCCTTAAAATTCTAACATTTTCCGACCATGGAATTAAAACCAAATATCATGAGTACAAAAAACATTAAAATTTTAGCATTTTTAACCATGGCATTAAAAGCCAAATATCATGACTAAAAATACCTTAAAGGACAATTTTTTAAAGGCTAAAATTATAGGTCTTTTGAGATCTTAGCCTAAGACGACTTGATCCATTTTCAATGGGGCACTAAAATTGCAATATTTTTTAACTATGGATTGTAAGATCATTATTAGTGTAAATGAAATCATGAAAAAACACACTTAAAAAATGATGTAACAAAAAAAAAAAACTTTTCAGTTAATAATATTAAATTTCAAAAAAAATATTTAAACAAATTAAAATATGTGTGTGTGTGTGTTTTCCAAAAAAAAAATGATCAATAAAAAATAGGGTATTTTTAATGATTTATATATTATGCCTAATTATTATTATAGGCAATTATTCTGATTTGAAAAAACATACATACAGAATCTAGGTGAATATTCAATAATAACATGTAAAATACTATTAAAATTGGTAAATATTTGGAAATTTTCATCAATTTAGTCATATGTATGTAAAAAAACAGGCGAATTTTTTACCAAATTGGCAAAAAAATAAATAGAAAAATGTTTAAAAAATAGTCAATTTGTGAAATTTCACCCCTAAAATTTTCCCTAATAAAAAATGATTAAAACCAAGAATTTAAAGTATTTTTGAAAACATTATTTTTTGTAAGCTAGCTTTGGGTCCTTCTATTTCTTTCAAAAAGGAAGATTGTACATGCAAGTTCAAAAACAACAAGATGGTCTCAACCCACCCAAAGGGAAACTAAGTCTATTGACCATCTGGTGGAGACATATCCTGACCAAAATATGAATGTCTTGATCAAGTCTTGAAAAGCTAAAAACTGTGAGATATCATGCTAACATCTATCACTATCATGCCATAACACTAATCATCAGACAACTCAATAGGAGTTGGATCCTTTGTGGTGGATCCATGTTGGGATGACAGGGGAATGCATGGAGTGTGAGTTTCAATTCTTGCAAGTTTCCCATTCACTGTTTCATACCAAACTTCACTTGATGTATATCTTGTTAGAGCAAGGCTAGCTCTCCCTATGTCTATAAGGGATCCCCTAATGTCGATGCCATAAATTTGGTCATCAATGTCTTCATTCTTCAATATAGAAGCAATGTCTGAGTGTATAGACTCGTTCTCCCTTTGGTGTTTCTCAAGTATGCAACAATATTACCCAAGTCTCTCACTAACTCTACCATGTTCAGCTCATGCTCAAAGTTCATCATTTCCTCCCATTCTTCCAACCTGGTTCGTGCATGGTTCAAGGATGAAGCCCTATATAAGGTGGCTTCCTCCACCTCTATGTGGGACCCGCCTCTATGTCCCCTCCCTCTTCCATATCGGCACTGGTCGTCACTCTATTGGTCGCCTAACTTCCTTGGCCTCGGCCTTGGCTGGGATTGGTATTATAATGACACCTCAAACCTAGACATGCCATGTTTGTCCCTATGAGATAATTCTTTATATTCTTGGAGCTCCGGTTTGATGTCCAACCACCAGAGGTTGATTGTGATCCTATGCCCCAATCATGATTCTGGGTGGAATCTTTTGGAGGTGCTAACCAAACGACCAAGGATTGGCTAGACCCTGTAAAAATTAAGTTAACAGAAGGACAAACCTCAAACTAAGATAAAATTGAACCTTTTAAGAGAGGGGATCCCAATAAACAAACAATATCTCCAACTAGGACCATGTGCATTGAATTGCGAGGCAAACATACCACAAATTGAAAAATCGTAAAACCATCTAAAAAAGGTTGTCATGATATCTCATCTATATCCCCAGTGTGGTGAACAAGGAGATAATATCGCCCTAGCTGATTCATGAACCTCAATTGGGCCCTATAAACCAGTCCTCTAGCCCAAAAGACAACTCTAACCAAATAAATATCCAGATTATATAACAAAATTGTAAAAACCCCATCCTCCCTAATGTAAGCATCGCAAATTTTAGAAAAAAAAAAACTAAAGTAAATTAAAAAATAAAATGAAATGAAAGAAAATTCAAAAATTATTTTAAAAAGAAAGAAAGAAAAAACTAATAATAATTAAACAATAAAGTTTTAAAATATACCGATATTTAAAAAATAAAAATTTATATATATATATATATTATATTAATATATATTCAACATTTTTCAAAACAAAAAATAAAATAAAAGTAATAAATAAATAATTAAATAAAATTAAAAAATTTATAAACCAAATAAATATAAAAATTAAACACATACCATAATAATTTTAAAATAAAATAAAAAAATAAAATAAACTTATCTAGTGGACAATACTTTCCTTCACTCGTTGATAATGAAGGCCCACGGAAGCAATCAAAATCTAAAGAATGAAACTATATTTGGTGGAGTGTCTCACTCTCATAAAGAATGAAACTATATTTGGTGGAGTGTCTCACTCTCATGAATGGCATTTATGATTCGTTTGATTTGAAATTTTACCCCACATATATGTTGTATTTTTAGGAATGATTTTAACGAGTAGAAATGCATTGCATTCGTTATGTTATAAAAAAAATTGTCAGTTTAATATTCGGAGGATGAATGGAGCTCTAAAAACCCTGTCGTGGCTAAGATTTTTCTCTAGCCATCCCATCTATGCTTAGTTTGTGTGAATTTTTGCAGATATTTTTTTGTTGTTCATTCAAATGGAAAATATCAATGGTCCGAGGAAAAAGATAGTTTCTTTTGTAGGAATAGTTGTCAATCAAGCAAGCTCTTCTTTGGTTTCATATATTTCCATGTTGAAATTTGGTTCTAGTCTTGTAGTGGTACACAAAGTTCTTTCCCTCAATGTTCTTATGGATGAGGAAGCTCTCAGTTGTGAAAAATATCTTTTCGAGCAAGGTTTGGTTTACAGGTTCAATGGTTATCGGTCCCGACTGACTAATCTGCACAAATGGATATCTAAGACATGGAAGCCTCCTTTGATGGATGACCTAAATATTTACCTTGTGTCTTACCATTTTTCATGTGGTTTTTTCTAATTTTGAGTACATGAAGGCCATTTGTGAAGCCAGGCGATGGTTTTTGAGTAGTTTCAGTCTCTTCATGAAGTTATGGAATCCAAATTTTGATTTGGTAACGACATCAATCTCCATAGCTCCTATTTTTGTAAGGATTTCAAACCTTCCCTTACATTTTTGGAATCTCCATTATTATTTTCTATTAGGAATGTGTTAGGAAGGTTATATTTTTGTAGCCATGAAACTCAAATAAAATTATAAGACTACTTATGCCTAAATACGTATGGAGATAGACTTCAACAAGCGTTTTCCCACTACGATTAATCGTACGGCTCCAAACTATGCTTGGGTCCAAAGCTTAGTTATGAAAATGTTTCATTCTGATGTAGAGCATGATATGAAATGGGGCATGTAATTAAAAACTACCCCAAGTGTTTACATAACAACAAATACCATATTATATATTATAAAATAAAATAAAATAAGCGGCAAAGGCCAAATGGTGGGAAGGAACTTAGGGCAATCACTATACGATATACAAAGAGGAAGAGCTCCAAGATAAGAAAGAACCAGGAGATAAGAAGGAAGCATATACAGCCAAAGAAAAGGCGTCATCTACAAAAGAAACCAGACAGGAAAAAATGCATGCCAGGGAGGATCCTCTGGACTCAAAGAAAGTGGAAAATGGATCCCCTCCTGAATCCACAAGGATTTTTTGACTAGAAAAGCATCTTGTTCAGCAGATCATACAGATGAGGAAGAATTCAAAAAACACTTGTTGAAGAATGATACGCCGGAAATAGAAGAAAACAAGGGATGGACTCAAGTTGAGAAGAAAGGAAAATGTATTTCGCCAAAGAAAACAAGAAGTCAGACCAAATCAAAACAAAAGTAGTGAATAATAGAATGTAAATGTGTTTGGATATTGGAGGTTTTTGAAAAAAAATTAGTTGCAAAGTGACTAAAATTTTTGTTTCATGGGGCAATTACTTGAGGGTTTGGATTGAGCCTATGTGCTTAATTTCAAACCTCCAAGAAAGAATGAAATATGTAAAGGTTCTGGCCTTGTAACCATATTTTTCCCAATAATACAAATCTCTACTTGTTTCATTAAAAAATAAAAATTAAACTTATTTAATTAAAAAAAATGAAAAAAGGACAAAACAAAACTTTAATAAATAAAAAGAAAGGATACACATTTCTTTTAGACAAGAGAATCAATAGACCTATTGCTTATCACCAGGGAGACTTGGGATTGAGTTAGTGGGACTAACACTATACTCCTAAGACTAGTGCAACTACCCACAAGCCACACTAGACGGAAAAATCAAGTTTTGAACCTGGGCGGGGCCCCTATATTGGTTGGAAAATGCCTTCTGGTGCAAGACATCCACTATTCAACCTAGTTGTGATGTAGGAAAGTGTTCCCTCTGCGGACATAAGCAACCCCTCTAGCCCTAGAGTGGGTCTAGTCACAAACAAGGACAGATCAACAATAGATTTCCTTAAACAGTCATAGTTGGAGGCCTACCTCAACCGATGGTCGACGGAGTTCCGTTGCACTGCTCCAGCTTTCGCTTCCTTCTCCTCAATGAGTGATCAACCTAAAACAATGCAAAGGAAATACAACAAAGCACGTAACCAGAAAACAACAATGATCTATTTACTCACAAAGTCAAGAAGTCATGAGCTATCAAGTAAATTACATACAAGACATAGGAAAACATCATTGATTGCATTAATAATGAAATAAGAGCAAGCTTACAACCAGAGTCTTGACGTCGCAAGCCTTCTCAGAGGAATCTAGCTAGCATGTTCTTCAAGCATTCACTCTTTGAAGATGGATCTCCCAACACACAAAGTCTCTCTCTCACTCATAAGTTCTTACACAAAGTCAAGGGCACTTCACAACCTTCCACAAGCTATCAACACTCTCACACTTATTCACACCCACACCAACTATCTATCAAATTCAAAAGCACTAACAACACTGCTCAATCCAAGAATTTACCAACTAGCTGATCATAGCAAAGGTGAGTGTTTAAATAGGAGTAGCCTCCATCAAAGGTGGAAGGGAGAGCTTATCCCCAAGGAAGGTAGCACAATTGACGGAATTGCCATACCAGGGAAGTAAGGGCGACACAAACTATGCCAACAACCAGGTCTGGAGTCATCCAGAAGGCTGACTATTGGAAAAAATTTGCCCAATCTTCACAGGTGCATAACAGATCCTTAGCGCTAACATCGCCAGTAAGTAATGTAGCCAATTAGACCATCGCTAAAGATACCAAATAGCCTCGCGACGGGGCATGAAATTGAACCATCGTGAGAAACAGATGTACTTCAGCGCTGAAAGCATGGCTGGACTGTTTATGAGCGCCATTCAGCGTGTATATTAAGTCCATAGTCACGATGAGGCAGATAACTTAGGAAAAATGGCTCAATTGGCAGCATAAGAGAGCACTTGTTTAGTATGAGCATGTTTGACTTGGACACATGACACAGTAGAAGGACTGGGAGTGAAGGCAGTGACAAATTATTGTGTAACAGATGCCCCCTAATGTATGAAGCCCGAGAGAGTGGGAGGGGTGAAATGCTTTACCAAACCGACTGAGCTGGAACACCATCTGGAAGAACCTACAGGCGCAAGTAGAACTAATATCTCTGATAATGAAATAGATGTAGTCTAGGCATGGACACAGCCATCAAAAAGACATATAAACTAGGTCTGTGGTATGGACGCAGCCATCCAGCTAATAAAACCATGATAATGATAAAGATATGGTCGCAGCCATCCATCAATGAGTCATGTAATCACAAACCAATCCATGCCGCCTGAACATATGTAATCTGATTTCGGGGTCTTGAACCCAACCGATCATAGTACAAATTCTAGCATGCGAATAGAGTTGTTGAAGTCGAGCATGAGAGAAAGTCGCTTGATTATCGGCCAATGATGTAAACCATTAACAAGCGCGAGAGAAACCACCAATAATGTCAATGGTTCTCAAGGTATTGTCCAGTACAATCCACGAAGTGTGAAGAATGAGTTGAAGTTAAACACTCGTGGAATCACCCAATCGATGACCAATGATATAAGTCGACCGTCAGGCGCAAAGAACTTGCCATTGAGGCATGCAAGCTCCAAGGTACCAAAAGGGATCTCTAGATGAATCTCCTAGATAATGAGTTGATGTTGACAGGCGACGATCCGTTGCAGGAGGGCCATAATGTTTCCCCCATCAACGACACAAGACAAGGAACAAGTGGTAGATGGTGAAACAGAATATCAGATGAAAAGGCGAGGATGTAAACTGCAGAAGGATTATACTCTTGAACATGTCGGCGAGACGACTCCAGAGGGTGGCAGCATTCAGGTACCAAACGATCAGAGGCTTAATGGAGACAGCATGGATCAGATGGAATGAGACCAAATCACAACCCAAACCTGCGGAAGGCCAAATGACGATGTATGGATATCCCAACCTGACAAGAAGCAAAGTGTCAATGTTCAAGAGTGACTAGCTGCCAGAGACAATCAATGATGATTTCCAAATTTCCCCCCACCATTGCTGGTGAGTACCCCAATTATTTTTGAAAACAAGCTTGAAGGGGATTAGCATATGCTTGTAATATAAGTTCGACCTTCGATCGAATCCAACCTAGTAATAGTTTAACGAGCCTTAGGGAGGAGAAGCTCGAGCCTCGTCATGGTGATGAGTCCAATGTCGTCAGAGTTTAACGAGTCCAACATAGGTAAAACTCGGAGTCTTTTTCATGTTTAGGGAGTTTGAAAAAGACACGAAAAAAAAAAA
>APFE031530998.1:65243-93051 GCA_000404065.3 Pinus taeda
TGGAAAGGGATTTGTTTCATTTTTTAATGAGGTTGACACAGTAAAAGAACTATCCTCATAACCCTTGTTTCATTTTTTAACGAGGTTGACACAGGAACAAACTATCCTCAGGACACCCGGTTTCATTTTTTAATGAGGTTGAGATAGGAACAAACTATCCTCGTACACCTTTGTTTCGTTTTTTAACGAGGTCGACACAAGATCAGAACTATCCTTGAGACTCATTGTTTCATTGGCCATATGAGAACATGGCTCCCAAGAGGTCTTCGCAAGATGGAAGGAACGCACTCTGGGAGGAATACATGTCATGAGGCACTAATGATAGATCGGGTTCCAATGCCCCCAGTACATGATGTACGAGACCATCTGCATGATCATCAGTAGAGGCGAAGACGGAACGGGTAGCCACATAATTGACCTGTGGCAAGGAAGCTATTGCTTGCGGATAAGAACCAATAGGGGACGACAGCTGCGCAGAAGGCACCGAGGGACTAAAGAACGATAATTGATCGATGGTCACCATTCTTCCATCGTGTGGAAAACAAACCACACGGAAAAGTGAAGAGACGAGGGGCCCCATGGCATAAACATAGTCACGGCCAAGGAGAAGACTGAAATCTAAAGCACCTTGGACAACCATGATGTCTATATAGACAGTTTCACCCCCCAAAGTAACAGGAAGCTTCAGGAGGATACCTAAAGGTTGACTAGTTCCTCCGTCAAATGCCAATAGATTCTGCATGACTGGCAGAAGCTGTGGGGAGCCCAAAGCTTGCCAAGTAGTGGAAGGCATAAGACTGACTGACGCACCCTCATCCAAGACAGTGCCAGGTACTACCTTATTTTAGGCATGTACTGTAATCTGGAAAGGCACGTAGGATGGAAGGCAGAATGCAGTCAAATGACTCCAGTTGAAGGAAACGACTGAACTACTTGGTGGGTAATTGTATGATTTCCCCCCTGCTCTACAAGAACCGAAGAAGGAGCCTCTTGACCAGCGGGGAAAGGAGGGTTGTTTTCGGGTTCTGGAGAATTCGATGAGACGAGAAGAACATGAGCAGTAGAATCATGACGCTCTTCTGAAACAGAGTGATCAACAGGTGGTGAACCCAAGTCGACACTCTCTCCGACCAATGGTTGGTCTGGAATAGGCTTAGCACAGCCAGGTTCGAAGAGAGGAGGATAGACAAGAGAAGAATCTAAGTCAATCTCTTGGTTAACGGGGAGAGGGTCTGAAGAGAGCCTCTGATAACCAACGGCAAGTTAGGGTGAAGAAGCTGTAAGACCTTCCAAAACGGCAGAAGCTTTATCCATGAGCGGACAAAGGTGAAGGGGATGGTTGCCTTCACATAGTCTACAGGGGAATTGAATCTTCCCTCTCTTCTTACAGTTGCCAGTTGATAGGGTAGCATCGGCATGAGCTTCAGATGACGATGAGGGATGAGCCGGATTGTGGGACCATACTTCTAAGATCCTAGGAATGCCAGGACAATCACGAAGAAGATGGTCACCCTTGCACAATTTACAAGGAAACTTAACCTTCTGCGGAGGAGCAGAAGGTGGTCCAACCTGAGATGTACTCGGAACAGTAGCTGCACAGGTGGCCTCACATTTATTAGACTTCTCCTTCTTCTTCAACTTCTTCAACTTCTTCTTGTGCTTCTTAGTTTCTTGGTTACTAGATGTGAAACTTTCACCAGGCGAAGGAGGAGATGAAGGTGAAGAAACAGGGGAAGAAGGCACAGGCTCAACCTTGGAATCAACATGTCGTGATTCAGACGAAGAAGATGGTGGAACAGGAGTCATGACGCTCGGGACCGCCAAGGTTGAAAACAACCATACGGGCAAACCGTTGTTTAACCCAGACAAAGACAATGTTGCCATATACGGAGCACCGGCATTTCCAAATGGAGAAAATAGACCAGGATTTCCATCTAGGGGAAGACCTTGGCCGGTAGACTCGAGGAATGTTGCCATCGAGAACGAGCCAGAAAAACACTCTTATCACAACCAAGAACTCGAACTGTTACCAGGAATATTTCGTGGTCAGTAAATTTTATGACACAGGAACAAAACTTGACCTTTTCATGTTTCAAGAGTCGAGAAAAGGATGAAAAGGTGACTCTAGTTGCCTCCGAATATTTAATGAGCCTGAAGTGACAAGTGCTCAGATGGACCTTTTCTTTTAGGGAGTCCGAAAAGGAATGAAAGTGACTACTCTGGAGAACTAGGCAAGAGGTTTACCGAACAACCCATAAAACTGCATATACACCTTGGCAGTCATATGAAAACCAAGGACTTTCCGTACGGCAGTCAATCTTCCTGAATGTTGTGTTCGGTGTGTTACGGTTTTCAAGGCGACAGACACAGCTTCCTAAGGATATAGGATGATAACCTAGTGGGGTCTCCCAACATATACTCGACGATACATGGGAGCACAATTCTGTACTAGACTGCTATTGAGTCACAAAAGGAGGAATCACCCAACCTTGAGCGAGAACAATAGTGACTAGGTTTAACGACATCGGAGCACGTCTCTAGCCTAGACCTCTAAATAATGAGCATTATGTTCCAATGCGTTGTTAGATTTATTCAGTTCGTTTTAAAGTTGATCTTGAATTATGTTTCAGTTTTCAGGCCTTACCATGTGTATACAACAAAACCTAGGATGCAGCTAGAATGAATGAAACATCCTTTTACTTCAATGAACACCTACCTACGGGAGGGTAGAGAGATCATTCCAAAACCAAGAAAACCAAGATGAGCAAACGAAATCACACAATGCATATAGACATCAATTCCTATAGTGCATGGGTACTACTGATGAGAGATTTTATCATTCGCTTTCCAATATGCAACCTTGAAATGCAAATTCACTTTCACTTTCACACACTAAATGAATGCAATCTTTTGATTTTTGATTTTTTAAATTCAAAGAAACAAACAAGCAAGTGTGAAAGAACCGGTTGATCCAAACAATCGTGATCTATGTTCGATAGTGTAAAGAAATCGAATCAATACTAAAGATTGGTTCAATAATTGCCACTAAAAATCAACCAGAAACAAAGAATGAGGAAGGCTCAATCAAACCAACAAGAAAGTTGTAAACGAATCTTGAGCAAACCAGCAACCAAGACATTCGATTCAAGAAACTTGAAATAATGAACTAGGTCGCAGGGGCAAAAAGGGCAAGATTCATTCAACAAAGCCAAAGAAGGAGTGCCTTGACCATCAACAGTGAAAAACAAATGACTGAGCAAGCAAAAAAGGCAAGGGATCAAGAATATTGGCAAACTCAGGAGGCAGAATTGAGAAAATCAATTCTATAGGTATCGTCGCAAGGACAACACTAGCAACTAGCGCTGATAAGCAGCTAGCTGTAGCAACAGGGCGATGTCGTCGCGGAAGAACACGTCTTTCCCGTGATGGACAGATTTCAGAGGTCGTCGTGACTGTGTGACGTTATTCAGCGACGCATAGGATTTTACAAAAGTGTGACTACGACGTCAGCACGACTGTTAGACTATGTTTCGCGATGATGTAAAAAACAATGGCAAACGAGCCAAAAACTCCCAAACAAAAACCAGTCAATCTAACAGACAATAGAGGGACCTCCCAGATCAATCTAGGTGACCCAAGGGACTGATAATTAATCCCCAAAAACAAAGAGAGACCAAATCAAAATCAAAACAAGAGCAAAGAGAAGAACATAGGGCAAACTCCCCAGTGGAGTCGCCAATTTGTGATGCAGGAAAGTGTTCCCTCTGCGGACAAAGGCAACCCCTCTAGCCCTAGAGTGGGTCTAGTCACAAACGAGGACAGATCAACAATAGATTTCCTTAAACAGTCATAGTTGGAGGCCTACCTCAACTGGTGGTCGATGGAGTTCCGTTGCGCTGCTCCAACTTTCGCTTTCTTCTCCTCAATGAGTGATCAACCTGAAACAATGCAAAGGAAATACAACAAAGCACGTAACCGGAAAACAACAATGATCTATTTACTCACAAAGTCAAGAAGTCATGAACTATCAAGTAAATTACATACAAGACATAGGAAAACATCATTGATTGCATTAATAATGAAATAAGAGCAAGCTTACAACCGGAGTCTTAACGTCGCAAGCCTTCTCAGAGGAATCCAGCCAGCATGTTCTATGTTCTGCTTTAGTTAGGACTAGTAGTAGTTTTGTTTTTCTTGTTTGTTTCTTGATTTGTTTACTTTGCCTTGCTTCTTTCCTTTGTTTGTTTGATTTTGCACATGTAGGTTAGTTTTAACATGAAACCATGTTTGGCTTCTTAGGCAATCAAGATGAAATACAAGAGGAACTTATACATCTATCAACACCTGGTTATTTGTATATTCCCCCTCTTTATGTGAGTCTTGTATTTCTTCTAGTCGATGATGCCCTGATGGAAAATATGCTCCTTTCAAAGAAAGTCATGGTGAAATTGTGATGCTTTCACTCTTAACTAGTACTGCCTACTCTAATCAGTTTTCTATTTTCAGTTAACCCTTGTCAACTCAGTCAAGTAGAGTAAGGAGAGGGGGAAAACCTTAACAAGTAAGTCAAAGGTATATATAAATATCCTTCTCTGAAGGGACAACCTCTTATGCTCTCAATAAGTTGGTATCCCTCTTCCGCCTCATGAAATAAATAAGTGCCTATGCACAGTCCTTTGAAAAATGAAAATAAATAAAAATAAATAAAAATAAAAATAAAAAATAAAGGGCAAAAGAAGAGAAAGCCTTCTTGCATAGAGAGGTGAAGCAACTAACTCCACTAGGGTACTGTCCAGGATCGCTGGCAGCGGTGCAATTATTTTGTTCCTAAAGTGACTCTACCAAGGTATTGTCTAGGCCTACTGGTAGTGGAGAAACACCAGAGATGAAACTAAAACTCTAGCAGCCTATTTTATTCATGCATCTATATACCCCTCATCCCCAATCAAAACAAATCAGTTTGACTTGGCTTGGTATGTGTGTTGCTAATAAAGAGAATGGTAGGGGCTACATCTTTAACTCAAGCTAAGTGAAGAAGATATGATAATTGAAGAGATGAAAAATACTTCCGGAAGAGTTAGAATCACTTTGCATGAGACAAGGTCCATACAGACAGCTAGAGTTCTACCAATGTGTCGCCAATGTTGTAGCAGCGACAACCACTCTCCAAAATTTTTCCTATGCTTCAATTTTAGAGCCTTCCTTATAAACCACAATAGCTCATCTTGTATTGATCCAGGTACTTGTGCTCCGACTGAGACTTATTCTTTTCATATTGACTTGTGTTTGCTAACTTAGTTCATTTTCGAACCCATAAGTCGATCTCGTGACTTGGTTCCCTAATAGTTTTGGGCTTGCCTTAGAGAACTACGCAATTCTTGAGGGAAACTTGCCTTGATATTGGGAATTGCACAGTCCTGATTGCTAAGGAGCCTTGAGATCTCGAAATGTGCAATCATGGAGGGTTAGCCCAACACTCAGCCCAAAAATCGCACAGACCTCACTATGCTCAGAAACTGTGCAATGCGTGCGCTGGAGAGTTGCCCAGTGCTTCCCAGAACTGCACAAACTTTTTGGGCAATGCATCATAGCTTTTACCAAAAAAGAAAAAAAATAAAAAATAAAAAAACATCCTTATAAAATAGGGATATATTTTTAGTAACTCGAAGGAGGCACTTGCGTTATTTTTAGAAATTGTTGCCAAGTGTCTCTTTTTCCTTGATTTTAGGCATGCGCGTCATAAACCCTAACTTGACCAAATCTATTTAATCAATGTTGCTAGAGCTCATTTTCCCACTTGATCTTGAAGCTCTAGCATTCCCAAGGAGATCAACAAGCCTTCGGTGCGATCGTCATTGCTTTTCCAAGTGAGTTTTACTTTTCTTGTCTTTTGCCGCTTTTTCTATCACTTTTTGTCGTTTAGCTTGTGAGTGTGATGTTTGACTTATTTCTTTGCATGATTTTTGGCGTTTTAACTTGTTTTAGCTTGTAGAAGTGTTGTTTCATGTTTTAGATTTCCTTTCCCAAGTGTCACATGAGTTTTCTCGTTTTTGCACCAAAGGTCATCGTTGCGGTGACTCTCTTCACATGCTTCGTTTTCCTTTAGTTTAATCTATTGTTGCACTTGTTTCACATGCATGCATCAATACTTAGTTAGATCTACACTCAACATCACACTATATTTCAGATCTGCTTGTTTTCATACTCCCCTCGAGCAGATTTGGGGTCCCCTTGCTCGTATCTCAATGTGCACAGCTAGCTCTGTGCAATATAGACACTCAAGCCTCTGGCTTGGCTTCTGCAATTACGCAAAGCCTAGCCTGGGCTAGCTCCAACTGTGCACTACGCAGTTCTAGAAGCCAATCTCCCAGCTTAGCCACTGAGACTATGCAATGCACAGTCTCTCCCAGGCCTTGGTCAGGACTGAACTATGCATTACATAATTTTAGTCATTAGTCTTCCACACTGACTGTTGGGACTATGCAATGCGTAATTCCCACAGTCATACAGCTCCCCTTGTCAACCAAAACTGTGCAATCCTTCCACTTTTTCTTGCCATGAGTGTCCTCTTTGTCCCAAAGGTACAACAATTGTTGAGTGTCTCTCTAGCAGCTACAGTTAAAATGGCATCCAAGAGAGCTGCATCAAAGGAAACCATCGAGATCAGTACTGGGGAATAAGTTGAGTAGATATCAATGGATTTACCAGTATATGCAGATATTCAGATGTTCATTGATAAGGGAACAACACTAACATTGCAGCAAATCAAAGACACTTTCGTAAAGGACTTCAAGGTAGACTTAGAGGACCGACAGGTTTATCTTAGCATCTAGTGGTCAGGGTTATACAGGGTTGCATGTAGGTACCCTGGCTTCCAATGTGCAGACATCATCAACTGGATTGTCTCACAAACATATGAGCAAACTATGACATTGAGCAATATTAGTGGGAGAGAGCTTGCCACCTCCAGGTCAGATAACTTTCAGCAAATGTATCACTTAGCCTAGCCGATGAAGCGCATGGACTCACTCTTCTATGACACCCATAACTATGTGAACACGAGAGATATTATTAAGCGTTGGGTGAAAGAGCTATCAAAGTTTAGACAAACACCTACCCATGTTTACAAGACAAAGTCCCTCAGGAAGGCCTATCAGTTCTTGATCATCTCTGCCTGCAGAATATATGGTTAAGAGAAAATATAAACCTTTCCTTAAGGGTGGGTGGTCTTACTAGACCAACTGGTGAATGATGGGAGGCCATTCAATTGGTTAGATCTTTTGGCTCATTGGTTGAAGTACCATGTGGCTAACGCTTAGAATCCGACCAAGAATGTGCAAACAAGGTTTTACATGTCTTCATACTTACTGGATGCAATATTTGCCAACAACAGTTCCCTGGCATGAGTTGGACATGGACACCAAAAGATATTGTCGTCAACACCTATTGCAAGTTTCTTTCTGACTGCAGCTATCGAGGAGTGATGGTAAGGTTAACTGACCATTTTATCATCCTATTGTACAAGCTTATCTTTGAGCATGATCCACCTTGCATGTCCTGAAAAGCAATGGAGGTGATAGTAAACATTGTAGATTGATATGCCTCACCAGGTGGCACCTTCATCAGAGTGTTTGGTGGAGAGAAGCCTCTGCATGTCCTACCAAGGTATGTCATTGACAAACTAATCATGCAAGAAGTTTCATACCACCTTGCTACAGGGTTGTCAGTAGGGCTGCATAGGAAGAAGAAAGCATCATGACCCGCTCTTCCTTTGTGGATCAAATTATATGAGATTAGGAGCTTGAAAGATGCAGATGTCAAGGCTAAGGACATAGTGAAATTCGAGTTCATCACCAAGTATTTTAATTTGTACGGTCCCCACGGTATTTGCAAGGACCACTGTGCGAGAGTTTACTTTCCATGGATCCAAAGGACATTTCATTGGCCAGAGGAGGAACCTTGGAGGTACTGTTACAATACCTCCAAGCTCCATGAGTCGGTCAGTATAACAAGAACTTGGAAGGCTGCTCTATGGACAACATTAGCTCTGGAAGTAACAATAATGGTAGCAGAAGGCAACAATCCAGTGTAGGACAAGGGAAAGAGGAAGGTTGTTGAGAATCTAGAGGGAGAGAAAAGCTACAAAATGAAGGAAAATTATATCCTTGAGAAGGAAGCTTTGGCAGCGGAAAAAAATATGGAGTAGTGGATGAAGAGAGTAGAGCAAAGGAAGCAAAATTGAAGCTGTAGGAAACAGAGAAGAAGTTGAAGGAAGAACAAGATTTGAGGAGTAGAGAAAAAGAAGAGAAGAAGAAATAGGAAGGTGAACAAAGGCAAGGTGTGATGACAGAATAAACAAAGTCGATATAGGTTAATGATCCGAAACAACCAACAACTGCTGAAGAGGGTGAAAAAATGTAGGATCGTTAGGTTGCTCAGCAAATTGAGCAATTGATTGAAGTGACAAACATGGATTTGGAACAAGAGACACAAAATGAATACACTGACATGATGTCGAGAGTACCATAGGTCATCACTTAGTCTCCACAACCTTCAGTGTCAGAACCAACCCCGAGCGAGCAAGGAGTTGTTGTTCTTCTTGATGATGATCTGGTCATGGATGTGTACAATTTATCATTTGACGCGTTACAGAAGAAGATTGTATAGGCGTGATGGAAGCACTTTCTGGATAATCACACATCACCTAAATTCATCAAGGAAAGGGTGATAATGTCGAACACTAAGCATCCAGTTTCCATTTCCCAAGCCAACTTGGCCTATGTAGGAGCAACAATCTCAAATGTTCAGTACTTGATGGCCGAGAATGAACAATTGGAAAATAACTTGCAAGTTGCCAAGAAAGAGGCAGAACAACTTCGAGCATCATCACATAATGCAGTTTATGTATTGGGGGAGATGAGGACATCGATACTTGCTGAAGTATCAACACTCAGTGATACCATGAGGAAGCTCTATGATAGATTTGTCATTGTGCATAAAGTAGTTGTCCGTGTGCATGGCCTATAGTAACAGAGCAAAGATTTTGTTTAAACTCTCAAGAACATACATGCTACCATCACCATGTATAAGAGTGGACAATGCGGTACAATGGAGCCCCACTTGACTTATTGAAGAAGATGAAGCCACAAGCATAGCTAGAGAAAGTTATGGTCTAAATGTTGATCCAGAACTAGAAGCAGCTCACCCCATTCATTGCCAGCATACAGGCCTCATATGCACGATTGTACAATAGTTTTGATGTCATGGTGAGAAAGAACATGATCCCATCAATCGGTTCCCTCACCGATGCTAAACCCAAGAACCAAGTCTGACTAGATATCGAAGAGTACTTGGAGGAACTAAGACGAGAGGCCTCCAGGGAAGACTTCGAGCTGAACACAAACAACATGCAGAAGTACATAGGTGGTCCTGTCAAGGTTAACACCATGTTGCTCATGCTTCATAACGAGTTGGATACAGGTTCCAAGACCATATACCCAGATGCCATGGAGGCAAGGGTCCGCTTCCAAAAAGACACCATCACACAGTACCAAGATTAACACTGATATGTGACCGAGAAGCATCAAGTGGATGTTGCTGAGCTAGACTTTCCCCAAACTCCAGAACCATAGTGTTATGTCTTGTTAGGCTATCTCTAGCCTATTTTATCTTTTATGGGTACATGTGGAAAATGTAATATTATTTGTAGATATGTTGTAAGTGAAATTCAAAGTGTCAATATTGGAACATGAAAATTCATCATGTAATGTAACGTGTCATTTAGTGACGAAGTTGAAGAGTCATGAGGGAAGTCAAAGAGTCACAAAGGGGAATGTGAAGGGTCACCCAACCCTTTGTTATAAATATAACCTCATAACTCATAGAACTAGCTTTTGGGAGCTAAGCTTTTGGCTAGGATTAGGCTTAGAGAAGGCTTGTGAGTATTCTGAAGAGCCTTGGCTTCTCCATAGCGTAGAGGGAGTATACTTCTTTGGAGGAGTAGGTGTTCTTGATTGTAATGTTCCACTATTGGGGCTAGTGCTCGTCAACGATGTATGTATGGATGAAAATTTTACTTATAATAATAAAATCAGAGCCAACACGCTTTCATGCATATGTTTTTAATGTAGTAGGACTATTCTTGTTGCATTGGTAATGTATGTTATTTAACTTACGCATGTGCTTATGAACTAATTTGTATGCATTTGTATGAATCTAGTTGAATGTGTGTTGTTGGATGAACTCATCACTTTAACTTGTGGACTATTATGCATTTTAGCTTGTGATGTCTTTCCGCTCGTGCGTTCCTTTCAAACTACGTACTATTACAAGCTTCAAAGGGGCACACTTCCTTTCCCCTTCCGTGTGGTAGAACCTTCATACATCACACTTGACTCTTTGCAGGGTCACACACTTGCTCTCACCCAAAGTTATCATACTTTCCTCTGCGCACTACCATGGTCAAGGTGTTACACTACCACCCACTGCTGGGACTCCTACTCCAAAAGGTGTGAGGTATAGTTGGGACTTCATATCAGGGAGATCCCCTGAACATTGGCAGGTCCAACACCGTCAACAGGTGCATATAACCAAACCGAGTGCAAACCATCTTTGAACCAAAAATACATCAACAAAGAGGCTCTAGATGGCCTCTATTGTCCAAAAAAGATCACACTACAACAAATACCTATATATCATCAAAACCATTGCCTATATTGGGCTCCTCATAATCAATATCACCATCTATGCATTAAAATAAGTCAAATTGAGATTGTGTTTGAGTGATTGCGTCCAGAGGCTCTCTACAACCTAGTATAGGGTATATGTGTAGTTGTAATGTCAGTATGTAAATAATTTTAAATGTTGGCTAAAACAAAAAATAAAAAATAAATTTTAAAAGTGATATAGGGGATGAGTGTAAAGATTTAAATGTTGACTCAATTAATAATAAAAAGTCAAAGTAATAAAAATAATAAAATTCAATTTACTATATTTTGATTTTTTATTAACTTGTGAACAAACTTTGTTAAAATACCATGGTTTATCAATACCACATGTCCAAAAACCATAACATATATCACAACCAAAATATTTTATAAAAATATCACAAGATTCTTAACCATGGATATTCACCCCCACTTTACCGTGGATATTATTAACTTGTAAAAAATAGGTTTTGTTACAATACCATGGGTCAATACCATGGCTTATCAATACCACACACCCAAAAAAACATAGCTTATTTCACAATCAAAATATTTTAGAACAATATGAAAATATTATTGACCATGGATATTCACTCCCCCTTTACCATGGATATTATTAACTTGTAAATAGGCTTTGTTAGAATACCAAGGCTTGTTAACTTGTAAAAAATAGGTTTTGTTACAACACCATGGGTCAATACCATGGCTTATCAATACCACACACCCAAAAAAACATAGCTTATTTCACAATCAAAATATTTTAGAACAATATGAAAATATTATTAACCATGGATATTCACTCCCCCTTTAACATGGATATTATTAACTTGTAAATAGGCTTTGTTAGAATACCAAGGCTTGTCAATACTATCTGCCGAATATTTCACAATCAAAATATTTTATAACAATATGACAAGATTATTAACCATGTATATTCACCCTCACTTTACCATGGATACCATTAACTTGTAAATAGGCTTTCTTACAATAAATATCATGAACCAATACCATGACTTATCAATACCACATGCCAAAACATTATAACTTATTTCAAAGTAAAAATATTTTATTTTAGTTTGATTTTATAACATATTTTTAATTGAATCTAAAAGGAAAAAAGTTAAAATTACCTTTGAGATATATCTAAAACCTCTATCTTCGCGACTACTAAAAATATTCCCATAGAAATGAAATTAAGGTTTAAAAAAAAAAAAAAAAGAATTACTTTTATATATAAAGATGTGAAATTTATATAATATTATTAAGAACCAACATAGATTCATCTTAACTAAGGATCCAAAAGATGAGAGCAAGCTAAGTGATTGACAATAATAGAGGAAAGATAGTGCATGATTTTTTTAAAGGTTTTCATTATTATATTTTCTTTGGCATGATTGATCCAAAATATAGGTTTAATAGTTTACAAAGAATTGAGTTATTTTAATTTAGATACTTTCTTAAACACAATACAATGGGATCAAATTTAAGAGAGAGAAGGGGGAGGGGGGAGAGGGGGAGAGAGAGGGAGGGAGATAGTGACAAATTTGGAGGGCAGAGAGAGAGAGAGTTGGAGAGGGAGAGAGAGAGGGAGGAAAGATCAAATACATAGAGAGATAGAGGTGGAGAGAGAGTGAGTGATAAGAAGTATAAGGAGAGAGAGTGAGGGAGAGAGGAGAGGAGGGGGGAGAGAGAAGAGTAGAGGAGAGAGATAGGGAGAGAAGGGGAATAGAGAGAGGGAGATATAGAGATGGAGGGGAGAGAGACAAGGAGAGAGGGAGGGAGATAGAGACAGAGTTGGAGGGAAGAGAGAGAGAGTGACAGGGGGGAGAGACAGAGGGAGGTGGGAGAGAAAGGGAGAGAGTGGAATGAAGAGAGAGAGAACTCAAGAGATAGATGAAAAGTGAGATGGAGGTGGAGGGGGAAAGAGAGGGAGGGAAAAAGAAATACATAGAGGGATAAAGGAGAGAGAGGGAGGGAGAGAAGGGGAAGAGAGAGATAGAGAGAGAAGGGGAAGAGAGAGGGAGGGAAAGAGAGATATATAGATATGGAGAGAGAGTGTGTATGTTTGGGGGGGTGAGATAGAGACAGTGAATAAGAAAGAGACACATAGATACAGATATAGATATTATATAGTATTATGTAACCAACCTAGATCCATC
Organism: Pinus taeda; assembly: GCA_000404065.3. Taxonomy (NCBI): domain Eukaryota; kingdom Viridiplantae; phylum Streptophyta; class Pinopsida; order Pinales; family Pinaceae; genus Pinus; species Pinus taeda. The sequence continues at coordinate 78,109 of APFE031530998.1, forward strand.
TTAACCTCATATCTATTAAGCGTTGAGATGGATCAAATCTCTTAAGGTGCAAACCCTTCCTCAAGTTTTGCGCTAAAAAAGGAGGTTTGCACCTCAAGAGATTGGATCCCTATGAGTGCTTGATAGATCCAAGGTTAAGATGGATCTAGGTTGGTAGGTACAATTTTACTAGGGTCATCATAGAGGAGTTCAACAACCAATGCCACCTGTTGTGGCTCCTAGAGACAACCCCTACGTTGAGGAGAGACTAGTGCCTAGGACATCTTGATGAGTGTCTTAAAGATTTGTTGGAAAATCACATCACACTAAGTGTTTAACATTTTAAGAGGTAATAGATTCAAAACCTTCCTTAAGAGGAGAAATGCAAAATCTTGATGCAAATTATTACTCACAAAAGTATTAACATTAGATCTATAACGACCAACATCACATGAACTTGTATTTTTCAGTCGTTATAGTATTTTTGGTAGAATACTTAAGGAAGAGGGAAAACAGATACACAGGGCTTAAATCTAAGAATCTGATACATCAAAATTCATAGTGAAATAGATGGAACATAGAATTGAATGGAATGTAAATATATGTGGAGTACATTTTATGGATTAGATTTCATATCAATATAGGCACCTTTGATAACATTAGACTAAGATGAATCCATAAATTCATGAAAGCACTTCGAGTAGCTAATATTACATGTAATTTGAGAGTAATAATAAAGACATATGGAACAAACACGAAAGAGCACATACTAAAGATTCATGATGAGCTGGAATCGCCAAAATTTGTGTTAATCTTCCAAAGAGCATACATTTCATTGACTAAAAACGTAACTTCTCTCTTGGAAAACCCAGAATTTTGAACCCTTGGTTCAGTCTCGTAGAACTTTTTTTATAGGGCCTCAAAGGGAGAGCCCGTTACAAAATATTCCTTCTTGATTTCATTACAATGGAGAATCATAACAAAAACTTTAGCGTGCTCCATGGCAGAACTATACTGACTGAACCCTAACTCACCGGCTGAAAATAAAATCTTTACATAAAAAAGGAAATAAAAGTGTCATAATCGACACGATCTGCAATATCATTAGTCGTGATAGGTAGGTTGTGGAGGCTGCATAGATGGTTTGATGATTTGGAGCACAGGAGGGTTGATGAACTACTCACATCTTTGCCATAGTGCTAGCACTGGAAGAGGAGCTCGAATGATCCAAAAATCTTTTGCTTATAGATGTGTTAAAGAATCACATGTAGAAATTGCAGCTTAACCATAGAAATCTAATGTGCACATGAGAGAAGAAGAAGAAGAACATAAAGCCTGAAATAACACAACAAGACTTGATAACGGAGTTCGTCCAACTTGGACTACGTCTCTAGGCCCTGCTTGAACAATAGGGAGGCCTTCATTCATTAAATGGCATGAAAAAGAAGAATGCAGTCATCAGTTACAAAAAAGGAGTCTTACAATTTTCCCTCTATCAAGTTCTGTGGCTCTGCGGCTTTGCGACGCTCTAGTTTTCAGGCTCTCTGGCTTTTACACTTCTCTGAGTAACTTCTCGGGATCTATCTAGCTCTCTAGCTCTGTCTGGCCCTTTTGCTCTGCAGCTCTATAGATCTGTCTAGCTCTACTTCTCCATCTAGCACAGCCTTCCCTTTGGCTCTCTGGCAATCAAGCTCTTTGTCTTCCTCTCGAGGAATCCCCCTGTTTTTCTTCTCCACATTCATCGTGTTTTATAACATGTTTTTGTTGTAGCATTTTGCTTATAGTGTGAACATAAATGTTTCGAATAGAAACAGTTTTACAAATGAAAGGAGTGGCGAGCGCAGGTTTACCCCACCATTCGGTCTTTTTCCCGGCATTAATCCCGAAATAGAACATACATTCACAATACCACGAAATACATGGAAATACATTGAAAAACTGACAGTGAGCCTTCGCCAGATTTCAAAGAAATATAGACTCGAATCTATAACCTTTTGGGTCTGTCCTAAGATAGCTTATCGCAAGTTGCAAGACGAAATGGTCAAAAACCTAATAATACATGGAAACACTAGAAAATTCAAAAAACCGGTGTTTCCGGGAAAACTAGTGTCTTTTCGATCTGCTAGTCCCACTAAGATTGGTAGCTATCTTAGAAACAAACAATCAAAGCAATTTGTGATTTCATTTATGTATGATAGATAAGAGAGAAGCAAAGAGGACCAACCAGGATCTTCCGCTTGACTCCTTGCTTGATTTCTCTCTCCCTTGATAGAGCTTGAACCTCCTCTCCTACTTGTCCCGCTTTAAAGATACCTGTAGAGACGAAGTGACAAAACATCATCAAAGCATCTCGATCTATAATATCATAAACAATGCAGAATCAGAAATACATTGACCATACAATTGCATTCACAAATGACAAGATTCACAAATACATGATTATATGGAGGAAAACTCAAAGAACTTTATTAATAGTAGAAGAGAGAATTGCAATCTAGCTGTCTGATCCAGCATCAAAGCCCTCTTCACCTCATGAAAGCAAGATCACCCAACAATACAATGCTCCTTCTCAAAGGCAAACTAACAACACTTCTTTACAAATTACAAAATTCTAGCTTCCAGATCTCTCAGATGAGGATCCATTTATAAATGTTTGAAGAGGTGTGAGTCAGCTCTGGGTTTTTTATTAGTGTCATTCCACTCATAGTTCTTGGTTGCACTTGGAGATTTCATTGATCTCTTACTCATCCATGGGCGAATTCAGAGAGGCAAGTGTCATAGGAGAAGTTTCTAGAAGATTTCATGAGCATCCACTTAGCAAACTGTCTAAGACATTTTTCCATTCTCGCTCAACGCACCCTACAGAAGGCTTCTTCAGTATGCTTCGCACCTGGCTAGTGCAGGATTCAGTTTGCTTCGCACCTTAACCATGGAGTAGTCAGTATGGTCCAGTTTTGGCCAGTTCTGAGTGGTTTTTCAGGTGGAACTTCTGGGAAATGATGTAATCAGTTGACCATGATCCTTTAGGGTATGAAACAACACTTTTAGGGGTTAAAGATCCCTTGGTTTATCGACATATATGATTGGGGTTGAAGTGCCCAAATATGTATATAATAGTTGCTCCCAAAGCATGAGGTCATAAATCTTTTGATGTCGGGTGAAATGCTTTATCATGAGGATTCGTGGTATCTAAACTGGAAGGTGACCTGTATAAGATACAATACAATACATCATCATCATATTATTTTCATGATCTAGATGAGGCAGGCATTCCCATGCTCAGCCTTATAAATTCATTTTCATGTACATAGGACAGATAATTGTTTGCAGTTGCAGACTGGTGATCCTTTATATGTAGAATCATTATCCCTTAGCTTGGATGATCATCTGTGCAGCTTATGTGTACATTTGATGTCTTTATATTCCTGAATACATCGCAACCCGGATGGATGAAACTAGATCTAGAGTCTTCAAACTCGTTCAATCTTCGCCCGATGTACAAGTCGATCCATGTGAAAAGATGTCATGAAGTCGAACATGCAAAGACATCCCCTGACTACCAGCCAATGGTGTGAGCTGTTAACAGGTGCGAGAGGAATCACCGATAATGATAATGATTCTCAAGGTACTACAGTGTAATTCACATGGTGCCAAATATGATTTGATGTCGAGCACCACGTAAAATCTTTTGGTCGAAGGCCATTGATGTAAACCTGTCGTCGGAAGTGAGAAACTTGCCATTGAGGCATGCAAGCTTCAAAGTACTGAAAGGGTTGTTTCTAAGTCAACTTCTTGGATAATGACCTGATGTCAACAAGAAGTGACCCGTCGTAGGAGGGCCTTAATTTATCCCACATCTACAACACGAAACGTAGCAAATGATTTTCTGGAGGTGAAAACGATCTGATGATACAAGGTTCAGGAATGGCTGTCATGAAAAAATGGAGGGTGAAGGCATTGCAGTGGATGAGGCGTTAGCTGGGTGGTGAATTCTCTGAATGACTTCTCTTGAACATATCGACGACATTGAAATGGATTGGTAGCGTTAACCCCAAAAGATGGATGGTATGAAGGACCAATGGTGATATTACCGGTGAATGGAATAACCCAACCTGACTCAATCATGGTGATGGAGTGAAAGTGTCATGTTCAAGACTGACCTGCTACCAATAAAATTCTTCAAGTTTTCTTCCCTTTTTCCCTAGTCATTACTGACCAGTACCTCTTTATTTTTGTTAAGCTTGAGGAGGATAACATATGCTTGTTCTATAATTTGCCCTTCGGGCAAACCTGTCGCTATGTTTTAGCGAGTCTAGCGACAATGAAACTCGTTCTTGTCTAGATGGATAAGTTTATCGCTATTGTTTTAATGAGTTTAACAACAAATATAACTCGGTCCTTATCATGTTTAGAGAGTTTGAAAAGGGACAAAAAGGGAACTCCAACAGTTCTTTTTCGTAGCATAATCCCTTGAGTCCGAAAAGGATTAAAATAACACAAAAGGGATGACTTTTCTGATCACTTTAGCGAGCCGAAAAAGACAAGCGCTCAATCTTTTTGTGGGATAATCCCTCAAGTCCAAAAAGATTGAAATGTACACGAGGGATGGTGCTTTCCCTTACTTTAACGAGCTGGAAAGGCCTATAGCTCGGAAATATTTTTATATTTAATGAGTCTAAAAAGAGCTTAAAAGAGACTCGTTTTTTAGGAACGAGTGGTGTTTTCAGGTAGCAACTGGTTCCAGGTAAGTTTGGAACTTCTCAAAACATGGCGGTGTGAAGAGGGTGGCTAACAGAATCACTCATCGCAGTTGTTCCTCAAATCAGTAAACAATCAAGTGGAAGCATTTGATCGGCCAAAAAGATGGAGGTGACAGCAAAACGCAACCAGGGCTCAAAAGGCTAATAGCATGGCAATCACAGAGGTTGTTTACTAAAGGCGGGTTTATTTTTTTAATGAGCTTGAACCTTGCATTAACATATGCTCAGTGGCGGGTTTATTTTTTAACGAGCTTGAACCTTGCGGAAACATTTCTCATAAGCGGGATTATTTTTTAACGAGCTTGAGCCTTGCGAAAACATTTCTCATACCAGTAGTCTAAAGATGTCTCTCATTGGTAGGTTTATTTTTTAATCAGCTTGAACTCTACGATAACATATGCTCATATTCCTTTTTATGTAAGCTAGAAGCGACCAAACTACAGAGCTAGAAAAACTAAAAAGCTAAGGAACTACTGAGATTAGGTAGGACGGTTTTGGCTTTTGTTTAGACACAACCCTTCCTTTGGTCTGTATGGTGTGTAGACGTTTCCGGACCAACTGCCTAACCTAAGAAGTTTAAAATTAAAAAGCTAAAAAATCTAAAAATCTAAGAAATGAAATTGGTCGATTTTCGCTTGCATAAAAAGGTTTGCATGCCCCCAGGCATCGAGAAAAGGAGAGTCTCCAGGTCACCATATGGAAGTCACTATGGTTAAGCAGGATTGTTTCATTCGTGGTTAGACAAAACACTTCCTTGGCTTTGTCCACATAGTGGACAAAAGTGAATGGTGTGAGATAACACTTCCAATCACATAACCTATTGGGAAACCTATCTTTTTAGCTGGGTTCATCTGCCGAAGCAGACTAGGGTGCATGCCCTCTAAGCTTCGTTACATTCACCGGACTACTTACCGCAATCAGGTGGATGGAATGAAAGTTGAAGAGACACTCTTGATGCAAAGAGACCATTTAGGGATGATGATTGACTTGTAGTTGTGTTTGAACCGGGAAATGAAAGCTGGTCGATAAGTTGTACCATTTTTCCTTCATGCAGGAAACACATCACTCGAAAGAGTGTGGAAACAATAGCTTCCATGCTATATATATAGTCGCGTCCAAGAAGTAGATTGTAATCTAAAGGTCCTTGGAATACCATCACATTCAAGTGAACGATTTTCCTTTTCAAAGTTATGGGCAACTTCAGAAGGATCCCTAATGGTCGACTGGTTCCTTTGTTAAAGCCTGATAAATTTTGTGTCTCAGGCATAAGCAATGGTGAACCAAGCGCTTTCCAAGCAGTTGAGGAAAGGATACTCACTGAAGCCCCTTCATTTATGATAGTGCCAAACACGATCATTTTGTAAACTTGTACTATGATCCAGAATGGTACATTAGACGGAAGGCGGGGTCTTGCCAGTTGATTCCAATCGAAGGAAATGACTAGACTGCTCAGAGGGGGTACCAGATAAATGGCTGGATGAACCCCTTGAACTGGGGAATTTTCCTCCTGTTGTAAAGGAATGGGCAGATTGCCCCCAAGTTCATCAGACTCTGTATTAATAAAAATAATTTGAATAGTATTGTTCTCATTCTCTTTGGAAATTGTATCATCTAAAGGTGGACATTCTGAAGGCAAGACTAGGTCGACTTCCATCTTGACTTGTTGACTTTAGTCCAGTATGGATTGAGAAGGTTCACTCTCAACAATAGGCATTGGGACCAACAATTGAGTTACGCCAGTCGGATTTTCGACTAGCAAAGGACTTGGTGAGAGTTTCTTGTATCCAGGTGGAAGTCGCTACGGTGAAGCAGGACGGTTATCCAAGACTCTTTTAGCTTTGTCCAAAAAAGGACAACGGTGAAGAGCATGATTACCTTCACATAACATACATGGAAATTTGACCTTTCCTTTCTGCCCATTGACTTCATTTTCAGTAGTTGATGGTGTGTTGTCAACATGATCGCCAGAGGTTGATGACACCAAACGGTGCGAACGGGGAGACCATTCTCTCAAGATCCATGGAATTCAAGGACAATCTCGATGAAAATGGTTTCCTTTGCAAATTATGCATGGAGATCTGGGCTTGGAAAGTTTGGTGTGCAAATTTTCACCGGATGTTGCATGGTTTCCCCCAGGATTAATTGACATCTTCTTCTTCTCCTTCCCTTTCTTCTTCTTCTCAGCTACTTGGTTACTAGCATCACTATTTTCACCAAGCGAAGAGGAAGAAGGGGAAGGAGAAACAAACGAAGTAGAAGGTGAAGGGACAACTTCAGTATCATTTGGTTACTGATTCGATCACTGAGGAATCGCGGTATTTTGGACGACAGAGGTTAAGAATAGCCATACTGGTAGGCCAATTGTGATTTCCAGAAAGGACAATGTAGCCATATATGGAGCACCGATATCTCCCCAAGAAGAGAAGGGACTAGGATTCCCCCAAGAGGGATTCCTTGATTGGTGGACTCCATTGCCTCAACCTAAGATCAACGAAGGAACAGGGATGTTATTCCGAATTAAATAAATTTTAAAGACGCTTTGGCGCAACTTTGCTTTTTCAATTTTTAAGAGTCGAGAAAAAGCTAAAGATGACTCTAGTCCCCTTCGATTTTTAATGAGCCTGAAGTGACAAGTGCTCAGATGGACCTTTTCTTTTAAGTAGTTGAAAAGGAACAAAAGTGACTACTCTAGAAATCTAGACAGAGGGATCATCAAACCAATCGCAAAACTGCAATATACACCTTGGTGGTAAATTAAAGAGAAATTACCAAGGACTTATGTACGGTAGTCAATCTTCCTGAATGTTGTGTTCAATGCATTGCGATCGATAGGGCGTTAGACATGGCTTCCAATGGATAAAGGATATCAACTTATTGTGGTCTCCTAATATATACTCGACGGTACAGGGAGCACAAGTCCGTACTAGCACTTGTCGTATCAAAGAGGAGGAATCACCCAACCTTCGATGAAAACAATAGTTACTAGGTTTTACAACGCCGGAACACGTCTCTAGCCTAGACCTCTAGATGTGTTGCGTTAGGTTCCAAAGCATTGTTAAGTTCGATGAGATTTTTTTTAGAGTTGATCTTGTTTAGAATTTTGTCTTTCAAGGTTCACTGCGTGATGTAGATGTAAAATTCCTAAATATGCAATCTAAAATGATAAACAATCGTTGTTTTCTTTTAGCAATGAAAATCCTACCTACTAAGGAAAGAAGATTACGATTCTTTCAAACAAAGAGCAAAGAGAACACACTAAATGCACTGTTCCTAAATCATTTTTCGCACACAGTCTAAATGCAAATGCAAATGCATGTATTTGTTTTTCATTCCCTTTAATGTGAAGAATGCAAAAGAGGAAAACTAAGTACAGATCTGAACTATTTTCTTCAAAGCGACATTTCGACAATTTCTTTTCAAAATGAAAGGAAGACTAAAACGACACTTTTCGATTTCGAATAGAAAATTGCTTTTGACACTTCAAATATTAACAATTCAAATCAAATACAATGCCAAAAGTACAATCAACTATCTAGAGGAGGAAGACTTTACGACACTCTTCTTTTTGACTCAAAATGACAGTTATGACACTTTTTTGCATCAAAATGATAGTTTGATTTAAGCTACTTTTTTACTAAGGATCGTAAATGATGGAAAAATACATAAAATCATTTACTAATCCTAAACAATGGAGGCTAAACAATGTAAAGGAAGGAGGCTTCAGCAATGAGATACTAATCATAAGCAACAAAACAATTGAATAGCGTTGAAAACAAGGAGGAAAAAACCAAATTTCAAAGAGAGAAATAGTATCACTCAATCATCGCACCTGTCTTTCATAGAAACATCGATGCATCTCACCTGCTACACACGGGAGGTGCGATGCATACTGGCTTCCAGTTATAGACAGTGCGATGGGTCAAGGAGCGAAACTGAGTTGGCTTTTTGCTCAAAATTCGCAGCTAAGTTCAGTGATTTAAGCTGAGCTATGATGAACAGTAAAAAAACAAAGTACAGGGGTATGATCTTAGGAGGTTATTGAGCTACCACAAGGGTGCTTAGGATGCTTGTAAGTCAAAGGTTCAGTTCATAAACCAACCCAGAGATTGACTGAAGCAACATTCATCTACTTTGCAATTGAATAGCAAGAGCAGTTCGAAGGCTATCTGGCTGACTTCAAGCTCCATCTGTAGTTTATAAAGTAAACAACAATAATAAACAAACAAACTATTCACTCCCCAGTGATGTCGCCATTTTGTTTCCGGGGAAACTAGTGTCTTTTCGATCTGCTAGTCCCACTAAGATTGGTAACTATCTTAGAAACAAACAATCAAAGCAATTTGTGATTTCCTTTATGTATGATAGATAAGAGAGGAGAAAAGAGGACCAACCTGGATCTTCTGCTTGACTCCTTGCTTGATTTCTCTCTCCCTTAATACAGCTTGCAACTCCTCTCCTACTTGTCCCGCTTTAAAGAATACCTATAGAGACGAAGTGACAAAACACCATCAAAACATCTCGATCTATAATATCATAAACAATGCAGAATCAGAAATACATTGACCATACAATTGCATTCACAAATAACAAGATTCACAAATACATGATTATATGGAGGAAAACTCAAAGAACTTTGTTAATAGTAGAAGAGAGGATTACAACCCAGCTGTTTAATCCAGCATCATCCTCCCAACATCAAAGCCCTCTTCACCTCATGAAAAGCAAGATCACCTAACAATACAATGCTCCTTCTCAAAGACAAACTAACAACACTTCTTTACAAATTACAAAATTCTAGCCTCCCGATCTCTCAAATGAGGGATCCATTTTTAGATTTTTGCAGAGGTGTGAGTCAGCTCTGGGTTTTTTATTAGTGTCATTCCACTCATAGTTCTTGGTTGCACTTAGAGATTTCATTGATCTCTTACTCATCCCTGGGCAAATTCATAGAGGCAAGTGTCATAGGAGAAGTTTTTAGAAGATTCCATGAGCATCCACTTAGCAAACTATCTCAGACATTTGTCCATTCTCCCTCATCGAACCCTACAGAAGGCTTCTTCAGTATGCATCACACCAGGCTAGTGTAGGAGTTAGTATGCATCACACCTTGACCATGAAGCAGTCAGTATGGTCGAGTTTTGGCCAGTTCTGAGTGGTTTTTAAGGTGGAACTTATGGGAAATGATGTAATCAGTTGACCATGATCCTTTAGGGTATGAAACAACACTTTTAGGGGTTAAAGAGCCCTTGGTTTATTGACATATATGATTGGGTTTGAAGTACCCAAATATGTCTATAACAGTTTCCCCTTAAAGTATGAGGTCGTAAATCTTTTGATGTCGGGTGAAATGCTTTATCATGAGGATCTGAAGTATCCGAACTGGAAGGTGACCTGTATAAGATACAATACAATACATCATCATCATATTATTTTCATGATCTAGCTAAGGCGGGCATTCCCATGCTCAGCTTTATAAATTCCTTTTCATGTACATAGGACAGATAATCGTCCGCAGTTGCAGACTGGTGATTCTTTATATGTGGAATCACCATCCCTTAGCTTGGATGATCATCTGTGCAGCTTCTGTGTACATTTGATGTCTTTATATTCCTGAATATATCGCAACCCAGATGGATGAAACTAGATTCGGGGTCTTCAAACTCGTTCAATCTTCACCCGATGTACAAGTCAATCTGTGTGAAAAGATGTCTTGAAGTCAAAGATGGAAAGACATCACCTGATTACCAGCCAATGATGTGCGTTGTTAACAAGCACGAGAGGAATCACCGATAATGATAATGATTCTCAATGTACTACAATATAGTTCACGTGGTGCGAATATATGATCTGATGTCGAGCACCACGTAAAATCTTTCGGTCGAAGGCCATTGATGTAAACCTGTCGCCGGAAGTGAGAAACTTGCCATTGAGGCATGCAAGCTTCAAAGTATCGAAAGGGTTGTTTCTAAGTCAACTTCTTGGATAATGAGCTGATGTCAACAAGAAGTGACCTGTCGTAGGAGGGCCTTAATGTATCCCACATCTACGACACGAAACGTAGCAAAATGATTTTCTAGAGGTGAAAACGATCTGATGATACAAGGTTCAGGAATGGTTGTCATGAAAAATGGAGGGTGAAGGCATTGCAGTGGATGAGGCATTAGCTGGGTGGTGAATTCTCTGAATGACTTCTCTTGAACATATCGGCGACACTGAAATGGATTGGTAGCGTTAACACCAAAAGGGATGGTATGGAGGACCAATGGTGATATGACCGGTGAACGGAATAACCCAACCCGATTCAATCATGGTGATGGAGTGAAAGTGTCATGTTCAAGAGTGACCTACTACCAATAAAATTCTTCAAGTTTTCTTCCCTTTTTCCCCAGTCATTACTGACCAGTACCTCTTTATTTTTGTCAAGCTTAAGGAGGATAACATATGCTTGTTCTATAATTTGCCCTTCGGGCAAACCTGTCGCTATGTTTTAGCGAGTCTAGCGACAGTGAAACTCATTCTTGTCTAGATGGACAAGTTTGTCGCTATTGTTTTAACGAGTTTAACGACAAATATAACTCGGTCTTTTTCATGCTTACAGAGTTTGAAAAGGGACGAAAAGGGAACTCCAACAGTTCTTTCTCGTAGCATAATCCCTTGAGTCTGAAAAAGATTAAAATGACACAAAAGGGATGACTTTTCCGATCACTTTAGCGAGCCGAAAAAGACAAGCACTCGATATTTTTGTGGGATAATCCCTCAGGTCCAAAAAGATTAAAATGTATAGGAGGGATGGCACTTCCCCTTAATTTAACGAGCTGGAAAGGCCTATAGCTCGGAAATATTTTTATATTTAACAAGTCTAAAAAGAGCTTAAAAGAGACTCATTTTTTAGGAACGAGTGGTGCTTTCAGGTAGCAACTGGTTCCAGGTCAGTTTGGAACTTCTCAAAACATGGCGGTGTGAAGAGGGTGGCTAACAGAATCACTCGTTGCAATTGTTCCTGAAATCAGTAAACAATCAAGTGGAAGTGTTTGATCAGCCAAAAAGATGGAGGTGACGGCAGATGACAACCAAGGCTCAAAAGGCTAATAGCATGGCAATCACAGAGGTGGTTTACTAAAGGCGGGTTTATTTTTTTAATGAGCTTGAACCTTGTGTTAACATATGCTCAGTGGCGGGTTTATTTTTTAACGAGCTTGAGCCTTGCGGAAACGTTGCTCATAAGCGGGTTTATTTTTTAACGAGCTTGAACCTTGCGAAAACATTCCTCATACCAGTAGTCTAAAGATGTCTCTCATTGGTAGGTTTATTTTCTAGTGAGCTTGAACTCTACGATAGCACATGCTCATTTTCCTTTTTATGTAAGCTAGAAGCGACCAAACTACAAAGATATCAAAACTAAAAAGCTAAGGAATTACTAAGATTAGGTAGGACGGTTTTGTCTTTAATCTAGACACAACCCTTCCTTTGGTCCGTCTGGTGTGTAGACGTTTCCGGACCAACTGCCTAACCTAAGAAGTTTAAAACTAAAAAGCTAAAGAATCTAAAAAGCTAAGAAATGAAATTGGTCGATTTTAGCTTGCATAAAAAGGTTTGCATGCCCCCAGGCATCGAGAAAAGGAGAGTCTCCAGGTCACCATATGGAAGTCACTGCGGTTAAGCAGGATTGTTTCATCCGCAGTTAGACAAAACACTTCCTTGGCTTTGTCCACATAGTGGACAAAAGTGAATGGTGTGAGATAACACTTCCAATCACATAACCTATCGGGAAACCTATCTTTTCAACTAGGTTCGTCTGTTGAAGCAAACCAGGGTGCATGCCCCCTAAGCTTCGTTACATTCACCGGACTACTTACTACAATCAGGTGGATGGAATGAAGGTTGAAGAGACACTCTTGATGCAAAGAGACCATTTAGGGATGATGTTTGACTTGTAGCTGTGTTTGAACCGGGAAATGAAAACTAGTCGATAAGTTGTACCATTTTACCTTCATGTGGGAAACACACCACTCGAAAAAGTATGGAAACAATAGCTTCCATGCTATATATATAGTCACGTCCAAGAAGTAGATTCTAATCTAAGGGTCCTTGGAATACCATCACATTCAAGTGAACGGTTTTCCTTTTCAAAGTTGTGGGCAACTTCGAAAGGATCCTTAACGGTTGACTGGTTTCTTTGTTAAAGCCTGACAAATTTTGTGTCTCAGGCATAAGCAATGCCGAACCAATCGCTTTCCAAGCAATTGAGGAAAGGATACTCACTGAAGCCCCTTCATCTATGATAGTACCAGACATGATCATTTTGTAAACTTGTACTATGATCAGAAATGGTACATTAGACGGAAAGTGGGGTCTTTCTAGTTAATTCCAATCGAAGGAAATGACTAGACTGCTCAAACAGGGTACCAGATAAATGGATGGATGAACCCCTTGAACTGGGGAATTTTCCTCATGTTGTAAAGGAACGGGCGGACTGCCCCCAAGTTCATCAGACTATGTATTAACAAAAATAATTTGAATAGTATTGTTCTCATTCTCTTTGGAAATTGTATCATCTGAAGGTGGACCATCTAAAGGCAACTCTGGGTCGACTGCCATCTCGACCTGTTGACTTTGGTCCAGTATGGACTCAGAAGGTTCACTCTCAATGATAGGTGTTTCGACCAACGATTGAGTTACGTCAGTCGGATTTTCAACTGGCGAAGGTCTTGGTGAGAGTTTCTTGTATCTAGGTGCAAGTCGTTCCAGTGAAGCAGGACAGTTATCCAAGACTCTTTTAGCTTCATCCAAAAAAGAACAACGGTGAAGAGCATGATTACCTTCACATTATCTACATGGAAATCCGACCTTTCCTTTCTATCCATTGACTTCATTTTCACTAGTTGATGGTGTGTTGTCAACATGATCGCCAGAGGTTGATGACACTGGACGATGAGAACGGGGAGACCATTCTCTCAAGATCCACGGAATGCAAGGAAAATCTCGATGAAAATGGTTTCCTTTGCAAATTATGCATGGAGATGTAGGCTTCGAAAGTTTAGTGTGCGGATTTTCACCGGATGCTACATGGTTACCCCCTTGCTTAACTGACTTCTTCTTCTTATCCTTCCCTTTCTTCTCCTTCTCAGCTACTTGGTTACTAGCATCACTATTTTCACCAAGCGAAGAGGAAGAAGGGGAGGTAGAAACAAACAAAGTAGAAGATGAAGGGACAACTTCAATATGATCTGTTTGCTAATTCGATCACTGAGGAATCACTGTATTTTGAACTGCAGAGGTTGAGAATAGCCATACTGGCAGGCCAATTGTGATTCTCGGAAGGGACAATGTAGACATATACGGAGCACCGATATCTCCCCAAGAAGAGAAGGAACTAGGATCCCCCCCAAGAGGGATTCTTTGCTTGGCGGACTTCATTGCCTCAATCTAAGATCAACGAAGGAACAGGGATGTTATTCCAAATTAAATAAATTTTAAAGACGCTTTGACACAACTTTGCTTTTTCAATTTTTAAGAGTTGAGAAAAAGCTAAAGATGACTCTAGTCCCCTTTGATTTTTAATGATCCTAAAGTGACAAGTGCTCAGATGGACCTTTTCTTTCAAGGAGTCGAAAAGGAACAAAAGTGACTACTCTAGAAATCTAGACAGAGGGATTACCAAACCAATCGCAAAACTACAATATACACCTTGGTGGCAAATTAAAGAGAAAATACCAAGGACTTGTGTACGGGAGTCAATCTTCCCGAATGTTGTGTTTAGTGCATTGCGATCGATAGGGTGGCAAACACGACTTCCTATGGATAAAGGATATCAGCCTATTGTGGTCTCCCAATATATACTCGATGGTACAGGGAGCACAAGTTTGTACTAGCACTTGTCGTATCAAAGAGGAGGAATCACCCAAACTTCGATGAAAACGATAGTTACTAGGTTTTACGACACCGGAACACGTCTCTAGCCTAGACCTCTAGATGTGTTGTGTTAGGTTCCAAAGCATTGTTAAGTTCATTGAGATTTATTTTAGAGTTGATCTTGTTTAGAAGTTTGTCTTTCAAGGTTCACTGTGTGATGTAGCTGTAAAATTCCTAAATATGCAATCTAAAATGATAAACAATCGTTGTTTTCTTTTAGCAATGAAAATCCTAGCTACTAAGGAAAGAAGATTACGATTCTTTCAAACAAAGAGCAAAGAGCACACACTAA
>APFE031531001.1:0-14618 GCA_000404065.3 Pinus taeda
GCATAGCACAAGCCATTTGTTGAACCATTCTGTTCATCCTAGCTGTAGAGAATTCCCTTCTTATTCCATGTTCTTCATAGAAATCAAAAAATTCATTTGAGGTAAACTCCCCACCTCTATCAGACCTGAGGCACTTAATTTTGTGATCTGATTCGTTTTCAGCCAAGTCTTTGAAAGATTTGAATTTGTCGAATGCTTCGTCTTTGTGCTTCATAAGTCCTAACCAAACCATCTTGGAGAAGTCGTCTATGAATAATATAAAGTATTCTTCTCCTCGAGGTGACCATGTCCTAAATGGACCACATACATCTGTATGGACTAGCTCAAGAGGACTGCTAGCTGATCCTTCCTTCTTAGGGAAGTTAGTTCTGGTTTGTTTACCAAACTGACATGATTTGCATATAGTGTTGTCTAGAATTTTGATATCTGGAAGACCACGAACTGCCGTTATTTTCATGCTTTCCTTATTTCTGAGAAGCTTAGATGCCCCAACCTCCGGTGCCATAACCAGTGTTCATCATCCTTGCTCAAATGGCATTGTTGTTGTCCTTCTTCAAATATTTATAAATTATTTGGATTTCTTCTGCCTTTGATCATTGTTTTTCTTGTATCAAGATCACGAACACTACACCCATTTGATCAAAATATTACCTCGGTTCCTTGATCGCACATCTGACTGACACTCAGTAGATTATGCTTCAAGCCATCAACATACAAAACATTTCCAACTTTGACCTTTTCTTTCAATTGAGCAGTGCCTTTTCCTTTTATGACTGCAAGGGTATCATTTCCAAAAGAAACTTTCTTTCCCTTCTCTAAAACACTATATGATTCAAGTTTTTCTTTATCACCTGTCATATGCTTTAAACATCCATTGTCAATGTACCATTGATTTTCCTGTCCTTCTACATATAAAGCTATCCCACATCTTTCTGGTTGCGGTTCCTTCATTCTCCATGTTCTGGCACTTGAGGTTTGTTCCTTCTCAGTTGTCTTCCAAAACTTGCTCCTGCATTCAAAATATTCATGACCGAACTTATTACAAATAGAACATTCAATTTCATTTTCAAGGGCGGAAAAGTTGTTATATGTCCTTTTTGTGATTCCAGTCATACTTCTTTGTTTTTGAGCTTCTCTAGTCATGATTGTCTTATAGGCAACACATTGAGCTTCTTTGTGGCCAAATTTATGGCAAGAGAAACCTGGCCATTGAAGAAACTCCTTCGATTATCAAATCTACTTGCCAAATGATTGTAGTTTCTATTGTCATCCATTCCTGAGGCAAATTGAGAAGATTTTACCTGTGGTTGGTTGTAGCTTTTGTTCATCCTTAAGGTGGATTGCCCCTAATTTACCTAGTAGTATTTGTTTGATGTAATTCATCCCTATTTTACCTGGTGATCTCCATTGGGCTTTTGCTCATTCCTCCTTGCTGCATCGAGATAACTCTTTGAGGTGGGTGCTTGAGATGCTTCTCCATTATACCCTAGACCAGTCTTGATTAGTGGAGAATGTTGTACATTGATAATCTCATCCAGAGTTTCATATCCTTTAAAAAATTTAAGATTAAGAGCCTTTGTTTTCTCAATTTCTTTTCTAAGGCCAACAATTTCACATTCTAACTTCTCAAGAAATTTTTCCATTTCATCAAGTTGGAATTGTAGAGTATCAATGATCACATTCTTTTCTTCTAAACATGTTTTGAGTCTAGAAATCTCTTCATAAAAGCCATCCACATCTATAACATCCATGTAATCATCATCTTCAAAGGCATTTAAAAGTTTATAGTTATTACCTCATTCATCTTTATCACTATTTGAAAGACCATCACTATCTTCATGAGTGTAGTAACTTTTCTTAGTTACATTTTGTTTCTTGTTCCATCTAATAGGTTCCTTCCCTTTGTCAGTTTTATCCTTATGAGGACATTTGGCAGCATAGTGACCGACTCTCCCACAAGCAAAGCATTTGAAAGGTAACTTACCTCTGAATCTTCCAGTACCCCGTTGAAGGTTTTTGAAAAAAATTGATTCTTCTTCCTCTTCTGACGCATGTCCTAACTCATAGTAGTCTCCTTTGCCTGAAGCCTTGAAAGTCGCTTCTCTCCTATCTGATGGTCCTCCTTTCCTCATTTCATAAGCAGTTAGAATCCTGTGAAGCTGTGACATTGTAATGTTTCGTAGATTCTCCTTTTCTTCTATTGCAGAAACTTTATATTCAAACTTAGGGGACAAAGATCTTAGAACTTTTAAACCACAACAGCCTCTTTTATTTCTTCACCCAAGTTTTTCATACAATTAATAATTTCATCCACACAAAGGAAATAGTTAGCCATACTTTCATCATTATGCATTTTGATATTTTCATACTGAATTCTGAGGGTTTGAAGTTTTACTTGTTTTACCTGATCATCCCCTTGATAGCTCAGTACAATCTTGTCCCATATTTCTTTTGCGGATTTATACTGCATAACCTTGACAAATTCTAATTGAGATAGACATCCTAATAGAGTATTGACTGCCTTTGCATTTGTTTCATATTTCTTCTTCTCAACCGGATCTGTAGGAGTTTTTGATGGAAAAGTATACCCTGTATCTATGATATCCTAGACTTCTGTACCAAGAGATTGAAGATAGACAGTAACTCTTTCCTTCCAATATACGAAGTTTGTCCCAACAAAAATCGGTGGCCTGATTGATGCTTCCCTCTTGTAGTTGTTCATGATGAAAGATCTTCCTTCAAGCGATCAAGCTTCTTCTGAAGGACCTGCTCCGATACCAATTGTTAGAAATAATACTGAGAGGGGGAGGGGGTGAATCATTATTATCAAGTCAAATATTCCTTTTCAAAATCAAATGATATACGCTACTTCAGTTATTTAAACCCACGTATATATGCAACTATGCAGAAGGAAACCTGCGTATACAAAGAAAACATTTAATTTATTTTATCTTTCTAATGTTGATTGTTAATCTGTGTTTCAGAATCAAATAACCAGTAACTAGAAACAGTAAAACAGAGCAGAAAGACAATCACACACAAGAACACAAGATATAAGGGGGAAACCTAATGTGGGTGAAAACCACCTGCTGCAATTCGTCTCTATCTTCTTTTAAATTAGAAACTTCTTTTACAATGTACTGGTGCAGTCCTTTACCAGTACGCAGGCTGCAACCTGCAGAGAGCTACAACCCTCTCTCGTTCTCCAACTTCTCTTGGAAGGGAGCTACAACCCCCTTTAGCTCTTGCACTAGCCAAGATACTAGTATGTAGGTGTTGGCCTACAGTAGGCTACAACCTTTTGTTTCTTCCAGGGACCACATTTCATAAATTTTCAGATTGGGTCCATCAATCAATCATCAAGAATTTCTCCATCAACCAATCTCCTTTTCACCAATTAGATCTGAATCAAGTAGATACTTCTCTGACAGCTGTACCCAAAACACAGTACCGGAAACCACACACCAAAATCTGAACCCAAAACACAACAGCAATAAACAGAAGCAGCTAGATCACAACTCAAAATATATACGCTATTTCAATACCCTGCAACATGCATGCATACGCTTCTATGTTTGGAATAACCTGCGTATATGCTATTTTCATTCACTGAACCAGCATGTATACATGCCTTCGCTTCACTGAACCTGCGTGTAGATCTATAAAGGATAATTCGCTCTTTCAGATATTCAAACACTAATTAACCCAGATTATCAGTGTTATAGATCAAGCAAGCGCCACATATAATAGACCAAAATCATATAAAGATACTATCATTCAAGCTTAAAGATTATGACCCATTAATAGAACTTATCCTTCTCTTTGCGCTAAGGTTCCTCCTTCACTCAGATCCAGATCTGCACCATAACCCAATTACCAGTATTCCAGATCTAGCACTTTATCAAATATTCAATAATAATGTAGATGATCCTTTGCCACATGATCTCCTTCCTCTTTTATAGTCTTAGGCCTTCCACAATACCACGGTCCAAAACAATAATAAACCAATACCACGGACCTAATACTTGGGATCAACACTTCTGACGAGGTACCATGGTCCAAAACCATAGGTTCAAATACCAAGGACTAACTACCACGGACCGAAGGTAAGTTCTCCAACATATACGCGTTTTGCTTTTCATGAAAGTGCGTGTATACGCGTCTTCGTCTAGATGAACCTACATATATGTCTTTTCCTTCATTCTAAAAGCCTAAACTAAGATATGTTACCAAAGGGAGTTGCCATCAAGGACAACACCTATGCCATGGCTCCAAACCTGTGCCATAATGCCAACATTTACATCTAATTGCTCAAGATGCAAATCGTTTGTTGCCACCAGACTTAAAATGGTTTTGATTGAAGTCATTTTAACAACAAGATAATTTTTCTTTTTATCAAAGTCTATACCTTTAATTTGTGCAAACCCCTTCACCACAAGTCTAGCGTTATACCTTTGCTTTCCTCCATATTCTTCCTTCAACCTATAAACCCAAATATTCTGCAATGTTCTTTTACCTGCAGGCGACCTGACTAGGTCTCAAGTCCAGTTATGCATCAAGGAGTCAATCTCTTCTTCCATGGATTGTTCCCACTTCTTCCTCATTTCTACCTGCATTGATTCTTCATATCTTTCTGGTTCACCAGAATTAGTCAACAATACATAATATAATGAAGGAGACTAGTGTTCATCGGGTCTACTTCTCTTGGTAGATCTTCTAACATGAGTCTCACATGTTTGAGATGCATGTTGTTGTTGTGGTTGTTGATCATATAATTTTCAGGAACCTTTACTTTTTTTGTGATCTTATCAAGCACTGTCTATTCTTTTTTTTCCTTTCCCTACTTATTTTCCTCCATTTTATCCTTATACAAGACCTTTTCATTGAATATGACATCTTGACTCCTAATGATTTTGTAATTTTCATAATCATATAAGTCATAACCAAAATCATCTACATCATATCTAATAAAGGTACATTTCTTTGATTTTTCCTCAAGCTTTGTTTTTTTTTCTTTATTAATGTGGACAAAAGCTTCACAACCAAAAGCCTTTAAAAATGAGTAGCTTACCCTTTTACTTGTCCATACCTCCTTAGGGATACCACCATCCAAGGAACTTAAAGGCCCTAACAACAATATCTACAACATATGCTCAAAATTGTAAGGGCAATCCTGCATGCAATCTTATGCACCTTTCATGCTCCATTATTGTCTTATTCATCATTTCTAACACACCATTTTCCTATGTTATTCATGAAAGTATCTTCTCTCTATGAATTCCATGCTTTGAATGATAGTTATCGAACTCTTTTCTATAGTATTCACCTCCATTGTCTGATTTGAGACATTTCAACTTCTTTCTTGTCTCATTCTCAATCAAATGTTTCCATTTCTTGAAAGTATCAAATACATTAGATTTATTTTGAATACTATAAACCCATGTTTTCCTAGTTGCATTATTAACAAAAGTAGCATAATAGTGAGAGACACCAAGAAATGATACTTGAGAAGGTCCCCATACATCTGTATGCACAAGCTTTGTTTTGTTTTCTCTTCTTTTCCTTCCCAACTCTGATAAATTTGACTTTCTTCTATTTTCCATAAACATAATTTTCACATAAATCCAAATCAACATGCTTCAGACCTAGCAACAAATTTCTTAAGTGAATAATTCACGTTCCCTTCTCACTCATGTGCCCAAGCCTATGATGCTATAGTGTTGTATCTTCTCCTATGGAGGTTAAAGCATTAACAAAATTAGAAATACTATTGCATAAAGACAATGTACCAACCTTTTCTCCTTTTTCCATTACCAGGGCTCCTTTAGTGACCTTCCAAGTTTTGTCTTTAAAATTAGTTACACAACCTTCGCCTCCCAACTGCCCTGTTGAAATTATATTTTTCTTTATATCTAGAACATGCCATACCTCCTTCAATATTCATTGCTTTCCATTATGTTTATTTATAAAACCTTACCCATTTCAACGATTTTGGAGGGTTTCTCATCACCTAGACAAACTTGTCCAAAATATCCTTGAACATATTCATGAAAATGTTTCCTATCAAGTGTGGAATGGAATGATGCCCTTGAATCCACCACCAAAGCATCAATAATATTCTATAGTGAGATAATAAAATCATATTGCAACACATCATCTATCACATTCAATTCATGATTGTTCTCTTATTTTCCATCTCCTTCTTTTCCCTTCTAAGATTTGTAGTCTTTCTTCAGGTGTCCTTTCTTCCCACATTTCTAGCACACTATCTCTAATATGGATTTAGATATGTCTTTACTTGAATTACTGTGATTGTTGACATAGATTTTCGTTGATGTCAATATGGCAATATTCGAGGAGCCAAATAGAGGAAGCAAACAAAGCCTTCAGAGGAAGCAAATAGAGCCAGACAGAGGAAGCAAACAAAGCCATCGAAGGAAGCAAAGAAAGCCATCAAAGGAAGCAAATAGAGCTATCAAGAGTTATCGGAGCAAAGAATGCCAAAGAATACACTATTGGGAGCTATCAGGAGCAATATAGTGTATATGCATGCAAATACACTATTGGAGGCACAAGCACATATATATAGGCCAAATACACTATCGGAGGTAGAAAAACTTATATATATGCATTTTACACTATCAGAGGTGCAAACACATATATATAGGCCAAATACACTATTGGAGGTAGAAAAACTTATATGCATGAAAATACACTATTAGAGGTGGAAGACTTAGTTATATTGCAAATACACTATCGGAGGCAGAAGAGGTAGTTATATGGAAAATACACTATTGGAGGCAGAAGAATTAGTTATAGTAGAATACACTATTGGAGCGAAGAAGTATGTATATCAGCGATATGATAATCAACAGTTCAGTTATGTGCCATCACCCCAAACCCCTGACAACAACATATATGTATAGGCCTGACGAAACATATAAGTTTGGGTGCATAAACAGTGAAGTCTGTAAAAAGTGTTCTAAAGCATGTTTTTAATGTATTTCAGATTTTCGGGCTCTAAGCCTCGGTGCATTAAAACATGCAAATTTTCAATATATATATAAATGTTGTATAACTGCGATATGTGTAGACCCATTGCAACAATATGAAATGGTTTAATGATATATCGCATCCACCCAACGCAATAATACAAAGGGGTGTCACCCTTGAAAGCACCGATTGCAACACATGTTGCAAACTAGATGCAACATTACAAGTTGGCTTAATATAATATCGCATCCATAGGTGAATCAACCATCAGCCATCGAGAATCTTCGACTACTGATTGTGATGTATGTAGTGGACCCAATAAAGGTATAAATGTGGGCGTAATAAATTTGAAGTTTGTCCTTTAATGTTTCGGTCATTTTTTTCATATATTCCTGTGTAATACATTTGTGACCATAAAAATGCAAGTTCGTATTCCTGGTGCATCCAACCCTCCACCATTGATCATCCCTTCATGGATCCAACGGTCTACATATATTTCGGGTGGAAATGTAGCCTGAGGAGTACCAGTCTGAAAAGCGGTATCCTCTTCCTTCCCACTGCTACATGTCACTTGCCGAGTGGAATCGGAAGCCATCCTCTGAATACTAGTTCCCGATTATGCCCCTTCTAAAACACCACTTGTGATATAAATATATGTATTGCACAGGGTTTTTTGAAGGCCAAAATGAATAACAAACACTCCCAATAGTTCAAAAGGCTTGAATGATGCCAATTGTGATGGTGGTGGTGACATGGCAGCGTTCTCGGTATATTTGGTCCTTGCCATTAAATCAACATGTCCCAAGAGTGTTGGTGAGGACGAAGAGATAGAGGAAGATACGACAATCGAAAATCCAGGGAAACCAAAGGACAAGCCAACACAGAGGGAGTAGAAGTGAGTGTTGAAGAAGCCGAAGAGCCAGTGGAAAGAAAAAATGAATACTCAGAGGCATCAGGAATACATAAAATAGGAAGAACAAGGAAAGTAAGGTGTGTGCATATAATTAGAGTGAGAGGAAGCCATAGTTTAGGTAGAGGGGGGAGAAGCAGTAAAAGGGAAGTGAATAATAAGCTCAGCAGGCTTAGGAGCTGAGAATAACAACAAAAAATACTCTAATAGGTTATAGTAAAGGGTTGGAGTCCATGGGGTTGGAGCCTCAGAATTAAAACGATTGGAGTCCTTGTTAGTTGGTGCTCCTAGGTCCAGGATTGTTGTCTTAGCAGAACAGAGTTGATGCTCTAGAGGTTGAAGCCTCACAAAGGTCCAAGTTGGTGCTTGGCAACTGAATGCAATCACTTATATATTGTATTTATTTCATTGCACTGATTATATTAACAAAAGAATTTATATCAGTTATCTATTTTTGTGTTCCTTATATACAAATGTTTTGGTGATAAAAAGGACAATTAAAAATAAATATTGATTCACCTCCCCCCCCCTCTAAGTATTTCCAAGAATTGGTATTGGAGCAGGCTTCTTCATATTATCCTAACCGTTTGAGGAATGATTCATTGCCATGATGACAAGTCACAAAGCATCAAGAAGACCTCCTCTGTTCGATGGCACTAATTTTGGATTCTGGAAAAAGAGAATGACCTACTACTTAATGTCCATTGGACCTGAAGTCTAGAATTTGGTTCTAAATGAGTACCTAATTCCTTCCACTCTTCCAATAGATCAAGATGAGATGAAACCCTACATTGCAAATGCAAAAGCCTTGAACTCCATCACTAGTGAAATCAGTAATTCCAAGTTTACATCATGAACTGCAACTCTACCAAGGAAATGTGGCATGAGCTAATTGGCTTATACGATGGGGACTTAAAAGTCAAGAAAGAAAAGCTTCAAACTCATAGAAGGTAGCTTGAAAGTATGAAAATGGAAGATGAAGAAGATATTGTAGCATACTTTCTCTGAGTAGCTGAAGTGGTCAACTCTCTTAAAGGGTTGGGCAAAAACATTGAAGAGATTAACATTGTTCAAAAGGTCTTGAGATCTCTGCCAGACAAATTTGACTCCAAAATAAGTACCATAGAAGAAATAAAGGACCTATATACTCTCAATATGGATGAACTCCATGGAATTCTCACTACCTATGAGATGAGGAAAGGTGGCCCAAGCTCCAAATATGCAACATTAAAGGCTTCAAAATCAAAGAAGGGGAAAGAAAGGAATGCCTATAGTGATGAATCTGATGTGGAATCCAAATTGGCTCAATTTATACGAAAGTTGAAGAAAGGATCTAAGCTAAAAGGTAAGAAACCTCTTATCTGTTTCAAATGTGGAAAAATAGGTCATTATGCTGCAAAATATCCTCATAAACATGATAGTGATGATGAAGGAAATTCTAAAAGAATGGTATACAAAAAGAAAGGCTTCAACAAGAAGAACTTCTTCTCTAAGCAAGATGAGTCTGATGAGGATGAATTTGTAGTCATCAAAAAGAAATTAGATGAGGAAAGTGACCATGATGAAAGCAAAGAAACGTTATTCATGTTATTCACAAATGATGATGACTTAAGGCTAGAAGGAAATGTAGATGAACTGTTAATAAGTGCCATTGAAGAAAACAAGAAATTACGGAATAAAATCATTTCTCTTAAGGTAGAAAACGAGGAAAGAAGAAGAAGAGAAGATCTATTGGAAACAAAGCTAAAGGAAAAAGAAGAGACTTGTGAAGAACGTGAAGCTGAAATAGTATCTCTAAGGAAGGAATTGGAGCAAGTCAAAAAGGGTTGGGAAAGCTCTCAAATACTGGAGACTATCCTAAAAATTCAAAAAACTCAACATGAAAAGTCTAGAATAGGCTTTAAAGGAGAATCATCAAGCACTAAGAATAGTGTGAAAAGCTATGTCGATGCACTTTCCAGCAACCCAAAAGAAGAAAAAGTATGTCATCAAAGGTGCATCCCAGATCCAAAGATTGAAGAGAGAATAACTCCAAAGAAGAATGTGGATTCAAATCATGGATGCTACAGGAAATACAAACTAGTATTCCTTTAAAGGCCCATCTCACATCCAAAGAATGAAGCGGGAGTAATTGCAAGGAAGGAAATTGACTCAAACCATGGTACTACAACAGGTACAAAACTATCTTTCTTGGACATTGTTTTAATTGTAAAAACTTTTGTCATCAAGCTAGACATTGCATGGCTTGCAAGAGTGAAACACCAAAGCTAAAGGATCAAATAATCAAACTACTTGGCCCCAAAAGGCAAGGACAAATCAAAACCTTCAATTCATTTGATCCCTTAACTGATTTGATTTTCTCATTATGCTACAATAATGGACACTATGAACAAAACTACCCACTCAAAAGAGGAAAAGAAAGTAGTGAGAATCCCAACATGGATAAATGTGGTTTGGCTTTATATGCTCAAAATAATGAAAATTATTGGTTTGTGGATAGTGGGTACTCCAAACACATGACAGGGGACAAAAGGAAGTTTGTCTCATTGAGCAAAAAGAAAGGAAATGTATCCTTTGGAAGTGGATTTGCCAGAATTGCAGGAAAAGGAAATATTATTATTATCAATGGAACAGGAAAAGCTCAAGATGCTCTGCTAGTAGACGGGCTCAAACACAACCTCCTGAGTGTCAGCCAAATCTATGATCAAGGAGATAATGTTGTCTTTAGCACCAAACACTGTGAAATAAAGAGGTCTTCCTCGGGGGAACTTGTGGTGAAAGGGGTTAGAACATGAAACAACATTTACATTCGAAACAAGATTCTAGACAATAAATGGTACCTAAGTCAAACAAATGAAAGCTGGTTGTGGCACAAGAAACTTGGACATACAAGTTTCAAAAATCTGATCAATATCAGCAAGATTAAAGTTGTACGAGACATCCCAAGGCTATTCAAACCAAATCAAGGAGTATGTGGTCCTTATCAACATGGGAAGCAAAATAGAACCAGCCACAAGACAAAGGAGCTCTCTACATCAAAGCCCTTGGAGATCATCCATGTTGATTTATGTGGACCAACTAGAAATCAGGCACTCCAAGGAGAAACGTACTTTGTTTTATTTGTTGATGACTATACTAGAATGACGTGGATATATTTTATAAAATATAAATCTGAAACATTTGATTTTTTTAAGAATGTAAAAGCTCTTGTAGAAAATGAAAAGGACTCAAAAATCAAGTGCCTCAGAATAGATAGAGGTGGAGAATTCACATCAAAATAATTTAGTGAGTTCTCTAATATACATGGAATTAAAAGAGAATTCTCTACTGCTAGAACACCCTAGAAAAATGGGTTAGTTAAAAGAAGAAACCGAATATTTCAAGAAATAGCAAGAATAATGTTATTAGCAGCAGACTTGCAGCCAAAATTCTGGAGAGAAGTAGTCTGGACAGCTATCTATACATTGAATCGAACTCAATTAAGACAAAATTGTTAGAAAACTCCTTATGAATTATGGAAAGGAAGACCTACTTCAGTAAAGTACTTCAAGATCTTTGGAAGCAAGTGCTTCATAAAAATCAATGATGGTTCACCAGGAAAGTTTGATTCTTGGGTTGATGAAGAAGATTTCTTGGATACTCTACACCGAGAAAAGCCTACAAGTGATACAATTTTCAACTAAGGAAAATAGTGGAAAGAATTGATGTAAATACTGATGAGGATATTCCAAAAAAAGAAATTGAAGAACATGAAGAAGAGCCTCTCATTGAAGAAGAACAACCTGAAGAAGAAGAAATAGCTCAGGAAGAAGAAGAAGAGGGAAAAGAACCACCTCATACCCCTTCAAAGGTGAAGTTTCTCCAGAAATATCATCTAGAAGAGCAGATGATTGGAAATAGAGACGAAGGGATGCAAACTCGAAGAAGGATGATAATTACACCAAAGAGGAAGGTTAGTGCTATTCTATCCATGATAGAACCAGAAACATTTGCACAAGAAAGTAAGGATCCTCATTGGGTAAAAGCCATGGAAGAAGAAATGTTCCAAATTGAGAAGAACGAGACATGGGAGTTACTACCTCATCCAAAGGACAAAAGCGTTATAGAAACCAAGTAGGTATTCAAAAAAAAAATGAATGAAGATGGACAAGTCATCAGAAACAAGGCAATGCTTGTTTGTAAAGGCTACTCACAAATTGAAGGAATTGACTTTGAAGAAACATTTGCACCAGTAGCTCGTGTGGAAGCTATTAGGATGTTCTTGGCATTTTCTTGCTCAAAAGGATTCAAAATCTATCAAATGAATGTAAAATCAACATTTCTGAATGGGGAACTCAAGGAAGAAGTCTACATGGAGCAACCAGAAGGGTTTGATCTAACAGAAGGAAAAGACTTAGTATGTCAGTTGAAAAAGGCATTATATGGGTTGAAACAAGCTCCTAGAGCATGGTATGCAAGACTGGATCACTATATACAACAACAAGACTTCAAGAAGGGAGTGGCAAGAAGTAATCTCTACATAAAGACGGATGAAGGTAAGTTACTAGTCACACTTGTTTATGTTGATGATCTGATTTTTGCTAGCCATAATGACAAGAAGAGCCATGAATTTTCTCAAAACATGTCAAAAGAGTTTGAGATGTCAATGATAGGAGAGTTATCTCACTTCCTTGGACTACAAGTATCTCAAACCAGCATATAATCGTTTATATATCAAGCCAAATACCTTAAAAGATATGGAATGGAAGATTGTCCACCCATGAGCACACCTATGGCCAAAAATTGCAAATTGAACAAAAATGATGACTCCCCTCAAGTAGATGCAACTCATTATAGGCCAATAATTGGAGCCCTTCTGTACTTAACTGCTACAAGACCCGACATAATGTAGGTAGTAGGAATGGTGGGAAGATTTCAATCTGCTCCTAAACAATCCCATTTGTTATCTGTGAAAAGAATTCTCAGATATCTGAAAGGAACTCCTAATTTCGATCTTTGGTACCCTAAGAGTTCAACACTAACTGTAACTGCATACACCAATGTAGATTGGGCCGGAAGTGTAGATGATCAGAAATGTACTATTGGAAATGCATTCTTCTTGGGAGACTATTTAGTATCTTGGGTCAACAAGAAATAGACATCCATATCACTATCCACAACCAAAGCCAAGTATATAGCTACAACAGACTGTTGTACTCAAATACTATGGATGAAGGAAGCTCTAAAAGATGTCAACATAGGTACAGATCAACCAATTACCATCTATTGTGATAACACAAGTGTTATCAGTCTCAACAAAAATCTAGTGACGCACTCAAAGACCAAACATATACCAATCAAGTATCATTTCCTTTGTGAACAACTAGCTGAACAAAACATCATCTTGGAATATATCAATACTAAGGAGCATATAGCAGATATTTTCACAAAACCTGTTCCTCGAGAAGAATTTGAACATCTTCATCAAAAGATGGGGGTTATCTCTTTAGCATCACTCAAGTTCATTCATAAAGATGTTGCAAGGCAGGGGGAGCCGTTTTACATGGGGAGCAGTCCAACAGGGGGAGTCTATATGCACTCCTTTCCCATTGATGTCAAAGGGGGAGAGCAGAAGAATATTGCCATCAATAACAAAGGGGGAGATTGTTGATATAGATTGTCATTGATGTCAATATGGCAATATTCGAGGAGCCAGACAGATGAAGAAAACAAAGGCATCAGAGGAAGAAAACAGAGCCAGATAGAGGAAGCAAACAAAGCCATCGAAGGAAGCAAGCAGAGCCATTAAAGGAATCAAACAGAGCTATCGAGAGCTATCGGAGCAAATAATGGAAAATAATTCCAAAGAATAAACTATCAGGAGCTATCAGGAGCAATATAGTGTATATGCATGCAAATACACTATCAGAAGCGCAAGTACATATATATAGGCCAAATACACTATTGGAGGTAGAAAAATTTATATATATGCATTTTACACTATTAGAGGTGCAAACACATATATATAGGCCAAGTACACTATCAGAGGCAAAAAAACTTATATGCATGCAAATACACTATCAGAGGTGGAAGACTTAGTGTTATCGGGAAATCTAGTGTCTATTCAGAGCTGCTAGTCCCGCTAAGACAGGTAGCTATCCTAGAAACAAAAAAACTAAAGTTACTTTCATTTTCCTTTATGAGAAGTAGATAGGATAGGAGCAAAGAATACCAACCTCAATCTTTTGCTTGGTTCCTTGCTTGTTCGTTCTCCCCTCTGATAGATCTTTGTCGCTCCTTCCTTGCTTACCCGCTTCAAAGAGTACCTATAAAGTCAAAGCAGCATAATACCTTCAAAGTACAGAGATCTACAATCATAAACAATATAGGACCAGATATATATTGACCACACAAATGCATATATTATCAGACATATTAGAATGTGGAGGAAAACGCGAATAGCTTTATTGATATAAAGATTACAATAGAGGATTACAAACCCTTGATCTAACCCAATGTCATCCTCCCACCATGAAGGCCCTTCTTCACCTCATGAAAAGATTAGATCACCCAACACTATGATGTTCCAACAGGAAACCAACAACACTTCCTTACAAGATACGAGATTCCAGCCTTTGGATCTCTGGGATGAGGGATCCATATATAGATGATTGCAGGGGGGTGAGTCAACTTCTTGGATTTTGATTAGTGTCTTCTCTGTGATAGTTCTTGATTC
>APFE031531001.1:26748-79758 GCA_000404065.3 Pinus taeda
CTCCCTCTTTTGGATGGGGTAGCTCCTCTCTTGAGGGGATAAGTTCCTCTATCATAGGGATGCATGAACCATCTGGAGGCGCTCAATACACGTCAAACACTCTTCTAGAAGGCTCTAGAAGTGACCACAAGTAACTTTTTAAGGATGAAACTCGCGCCTTTTGACCTTTACAGGAGTACGCACCCATCCCTTGACTTACAGAGCGTACAAGTACGCGGGTACAATGAGCTTGGGATGCGTACACGCAGGCAAGGTAGAGAGAACCTGCGTACCCAGAGATAAACATGATTTTTAATGACTTTCTCTCTTTCTCGAAGTTTGACATGGAGAGTAGAGGTATTAGGCTTGACAAGGAGGATAATATGACTATTGATGGAGCCATATTAACTGTAGATAGTCATGGTGACAAATTTTAGTGTAACATGTGCCATCACCCCAAAACCCCAACAGTGACATATATGTGCAAACCCGATGGGACATATAAGTTCAGGTGCATAAATAGTGAATTCCGGAAAAGGTGTTCCGAAGCATGTTTTTAGTGTATTTCATATTTTCGAGCTCTAAGCCTTGGTGCATTAAAACATTCAGATTTACAATATATATATATATAAATATTGTATAAATGAGATACGTGCGGACCCACTGCAACATTATGAAATGGTTTAATGATATATCTCATCCGCACATTGCAATAATACAAAGGGGTGTCACCCCTGAAAGCATCGATTGTGATACATGTTGCAGACCCAATGCAACATTAAAAGTTGGCTTAATATAATATCACATCCGTAGGTGAATCGACCATCGACCATCGAGAAGCTATGACTGCTGATTGTGATATATGTAGCCGACTCAATAAAGTTATAAATGAGGGCGTAATAAATTTGAAGTCCACCCTTTAACATTTCGGTTGTTTTTTTCAGATATTCTTGTGTATTACATTCGCGACCATAAAAAGGTGGGTCCACATTTCTGGAGCATCCAATCCTCCACCATTGATCATCCCTTCATGGATCCAATGGTCTACATATATTTCGGGTGGACATTTAGCCTGAGGAATACCCACCCAAAAAGCGTTATCCTCTTCCTTCCCACTGCCACATGTCACTTGCTAAGTGGAATCAGGAGCCATCCTCTAAATACCAGTTCTCGCTTATGCCCCTTCCGAAATACCACTTGTGGTATAAGAATATCTATATTGCGCGGGGCTTTTTGAAGGCCAAAATGCATAAGAAACACTCTCGATAGTTCAGAAGGCCTGAATGATGCTGATTGCAATGGTGATGGTGACATGGAAACTTTCTCTGTATATTTGGTCCTTTCCATTAAATCAACATGTCCCAGGAGTGTTGGTGAGCATGAAGAGACAGAGGAAGCTACAGCGACTGAAAAGCCAGGGAAACCAAAGGACAAGCCATCACAGAGGGAGCAAAAGCGAGCATTGAAGAAACCAAAGAGCCAGTGAAAAGTAGAAACAAATAGTCAGAGGCATCAAGAATAATACATAAAATAGGAAAAAAAAAGGAAATTAAGGCGTGTGCATATAATCAAAGTGAGAGGAAGCCATAGTTCAGGTAGAGGCAAGAGAAGAAGGAGAACAGAAGTGAAGCATAAGCTTAGCAGGCTTGCAAGCTGAGAACAATAGAAAAACATACTCTATCAGGTTATAGTAAAGGGTTGGAGCCCGCGGGGTTGGAGCCTCAAAATTAAAAGGATTGGAGTCCTTCGGAGTTGGTGCTCCTAGGTCCAGGACTATTGTATTGGTAGAACAGAGTTGGTTCTCTAGATTTTGAAGCCTCTCCAAGGTCTAAGTTGGTGCTTGGCAACTGAATGCAATCACTTATATATTATATTTATTTCATTGCATTTGATTATATTAATAGCATTTATATCAGTTATCTATTTCTATGTTCCTTATATATAAATGTTTTGGTGATAAAAACAACAATTAAAAAGAAATATTGATTCACTCCCCCAAAGTATTTCCAACAATTGGTATCAGAGCAGGCTTCTTCATATTAGTCTAACAACTTCAATAAGGATTCATAGCCATGATGAGAAATCACGTAGCATTAGGAAGACCTCCTCTATTCGATGGCACTAATTTTGGTTTCTGGAAAAAGAGAATGACATACTACTTAATGTCCCTTGGACCTGAAGTCTGGCATTTGGTTCTAAATGAGTACCCAATTCCTTCCACTCTTCCAATAGATCAAGGCGAGAGGAAAGCCTACATTGCAAATGCAAAAGCCTTGAACTCCATCACTAGTGGAATCACTAATTCTGAGTTTACAAAAGTCATGAACTACAACTTTGCCAAAGAAATGTGGGATAAGCTAATTGGCTTATACAATGGGAACTCAAAAGTCAAGAAAGCAAAGCTTCAAACTCATAGAAGGAAGTTTGAAAGTTTGAAAATGGAAGATGAAGAAGATATTGCAGCATACTTTCTCCGAGTAACTGAAGTGGTCAACTCCCTTAAAGGATTGGGCAAAAACATTGAAGAGAGTACCATTGTTCAAAATTTCTTGAGATCTCTTCCAGACAGATACTCTTAATATGGATGAAATCCATGGAATTCTCACTACCTATGAGATGAGGAAAGATGGCCCA
Source organism: Pinus taeda (assembly GCA_000404065.3). Lineage (NCBI taxonomy): Eukaryota > Viridiplantae > Streptophyta > Pinopsida > Pinales > Pinaceae > Pinus > Pinus taeda. Next base: position 29,362 of record APFE031531001.1, read on the forward strand.
AGCTCCAAAGCTGCAGTATTCAAGGCTTCAAAATCAAAGAAGGGGAAAGAAAGGAATGATTGTAGTGATGAATTCGATGTGGAATCTAAATTGGCTCAATTTGTATGAAAGTTGAAGAAAGGATCTAAGCTAAATGGTAAGTACCCTCTTATCTATTTCAAATGTGGAAAAATAGGTCATTATGCTGCAAAATGTCCTCATAAACATGATAGTGATGATGAAGGAAATTCTGAAAGAATGGTATACAAGAAGAAGGGTTTCAATAAGAAGAACTTCTTCTCTAAGCAAGATGAGTCTGATGAGGATGAATTTGTAGTCATCAAAAAGAAATCAGATGAGGAAAGTGACCATGATGAAAGCCAAGAAACTTTATGCATGGCTTTCACAAATGATGATGACTCAGGGCTAGAAGGAAATGTAGATGAACTGTTAATTAGTGCCATTGAAGAAAATGAAAAATTACAGAATAAAATCATTTCTCTTAAGGTAGAAAACAAGGAAACAAGAAGAAGAGAAGATCTATTGGAAACAAAGATAAAATAAAAAGAAGAGACTTGTGAAGAATGTGAAGCCGAAATAGTATCTCTAAGGAAGGAATTGGAGCAAGTCAAAAAGGGTTGGAAAAGCTCTCAAATACTTGAGACTATGCTAAAAATTCAAAATCCTCAACATGAAAAGTCTGGAATAGGTTTTAAAGAAGAATCATCAAGCACTAAAATAGTGTGAAAATCAATGCCTATGCACTTTCGAGCAACCTAAAAGAAGAAAAAGTATGTCATCAAAGGCGCATCTCAGATCCAAAGATTGAAGAGAGAATAAATCCAAAGAAGAATGTGGATTCAAATCATGGATACTACAACAAATACAATCCAGTATTCCATCAAAGGCTCATCTCACATCCAAAGAATGAAGCGGGAGTAATTATAAGGAACGAAATTGACTCAAACCATGGCTACTACAACAGGTATAAAAATTTCTTTCCTGGACATTGTTTTCATTATAAAAACTTTGGTCATCAAGCTAGACATTGCATGGCTTGCAAGAGTGAAACACCAAAGTTAAAGTATCAAATAATCAAACCATTTGGCCCCAAAAGGCATGTACAAATCAAAACCTTCAATTCATTTGATCCCTTGATGAAATTTGATTTTATTTGCTCATTATGCTACAATAATTGAAACTATGAACAAAACTGCCCACTGAAAAGAAGAAAAGAAAGTAGTGAGAATCCCAACATGGAGAAATGTGACCTAACTCTAAATTCTCAAAATAATGAAAATCATTGGTTTGTGGATAGTGGGTGCTCTAGACACATGACAGGGGACAAAAGGAATTTTGTCTCGTTGAGAAAAAAGGAAGGAAATGTATCCTTTGGAAGTGGATAAGCCAAAATTGCAAGAAAAGGAACTATACTCTTATCAATGGAGAAGGAAAAGCTCAAGATGCTCTGCTAGTATACGAGCTCAAACACAACCTCCTGAGTGTTAGCCAAATCTGTGTTCAAGGACATAATCTTGTCTTTAGCACCAAACACTGTGGAATAAGTAACTCTTCCTCAAGGGAACTTGTGGTGAAGGGGGTTAGAATACCATAAAACATTTACATTCTAAACAAGATTCAAGAAAATAAATTCTATCTGAGTCAGATAGATGAAAGTTGGTTGTGGCACAAGCGACTTGGACATACAAGTTTTGAAAATCTGATCAATATCAGCAAGATTAAAGCTATACGAGACATCCAAAGGCTATTCAAACCAAATCAAGGAGTATGTGGTCCATGTCAACATGGAAAGCAAACCAGAACCAGCCACAAGACCAAGGAGCTCTCTACATCAAAGCCCTTGGAGATCAACCATGTCGATTTATGTGGACCAACTAGAAATCAGGCTCTCCAAGGAGAAAGGTACTTTGTTTTATTTTTTGATGACTATACTAGAATGATGTGGATATGTTTTATAGAATACAAATTTGAAACATTTGAGTGTTTTAAGAATCTAAAAGCTCTTGTAGAAAATGAAAAGGACTCAAAAATCAAGTGCCTCAGAACAGATAGAGGGGGAGAATTCACATCAAAAGAATTTAATGCGTTTTGCAATATACATAGAATTAAAAGAGAATTCTCTATTTCCAGAACACCCCAACAAAATGGGGTAGTTGAAAGAAGAAACTGAACAGTTCAAGAAATGAAAAGAACAATGTTATTAGCAGCAAACTTGCAACCAAAATTCTAGAGAGAAGCAATCGAGACAACTGTCTATACCTTGAATCGAACTCAATTAAGACCAAATTTTGAAAAAATTCCTTATGAATTATGGAAAGGAGGACCTGCTTCAGTAAAGTACTTCAAGATTTTTGGAAGCAAGTGCTTCATAAAAATCAATGATGGCTCACTAGGAAAGTTTGATTCTCGGGTTGATGAAGGGATATTTCTGGATACTCTACATGGAGAAAAACCTACAAGTGCTACAATTTTCAACTAAGGAAAATAGTGGAAAGCATTGATGTAAAGATTGATGAAGACCTTCCAGAAAAAGAAATTCAAGAATATGAAGATGATCCTCTCATTGAAAAAGAAGAGCCTGAAGAAGAAGAAATAGACCAAGAAGAAGAAGAAGAGGAAAAATAACCACCTCATACCCCTTCAAAGATGAAGTTTCTCCAGAAATATCATCCAAATGAGAAGATTATTGGCAATAGATATGAAGGGATGCAAACCCGAAGAAGGCTGATAATTACACCAATGAGAAACATTATTTCTCTTCTATCCATGATAGAACCAAAAACATTTGCAAAAGCAAGCAAGGATCCTCATTCGATAAAAGCCATGGAAGAAGAAATGTTCCAAATTAAGAAGAACGAGACATGGAAGCTGGTACCTTGTCCAAAGGATGAAACCATTATAGGAACCAAGTGGGTATTCAAAAACAAAATGAATGAAGATGGACAAGTAATAAAAAACAAGGCAATGCTTGTTTGTAAATGCTATTCACAAATTGAAGGAATTGACTTTGAAGAAACATTTGCACGAGCACCTCATCTGGAAGCTATCAAGATGTTATTAGAATTTTCTTGCTCAAAAGGATTCAAAATCTATCAAATGGATGTAAAATCAGCATTTCTGAATGGGGAACTCAAGGAAGAAGTCTACATCGAGCAACCGAAAGGGTTTGATCTAACAGAAGGAAAAGACTTAGTTTGTAAGTTGAAAAAGGCATTATATGGGTTGAAACAAGCTCCTAGAGCATGGTATGCAAGACTAGATCACTATCTACAACAACAAGGCTTCAAGAAGGCAGTGGCAGGAAGTAATCTCTACATAAAGACAGATGAAGGTAAGTTACTAGTCACACTTTTTTATGTTGATGATCTGATTTTTTCTAGCAATAATGATGAAATGAGCCATGAATTTTCTCAAAACATGTCAAAAGAGTTCGAGATGTCAATGATAGGAGAGTTATCTCACTTCCTTGGACTACAAGTATCTTAAACCAGAGCAAGATTGTTTATATCTCAATCCAAATACCTTAAAGACATGCTTAAAGGATATGGAATAGAAGACTGTGCACCCACGAGCACACCTATGACCACAAATTTCAAATTGAGCAAAAATGATGACTCCCCTCCAGTAGAAGAAACTCATTACAAGTCAATAATTGGAACCCTTCTGTACTTAACTTCTACAAGACCCAACATAATGCAGACAGCAAGAATGGTGGGAAGATTTCAATCTGCTCCTAATTAATCCCATTTGTTATCTGTGAAAATAATTCTCAGATATCTGAAAGGAACTCCTAATTTCAGTCTTTGGTACCCTACAAGCTCAACACTAACTGTAACTACATACACCGATATTGATTGGCCCGAAAGTGTAGATGATCTGAAAAGTACTAGTGGAAATGCATTCTTCCTTGGAGACTATTTAGTATCTTGGCTCAGCAAAAAACAGACACCGATATCATTATCTACAGCCAAAGTCGAGTATATAGCTGCAACAGACTATTGTACTCAAATACTATGGATGAAGGAAGCTCTAAAAGATGTCAACATAGGTACAGATCAACCAATTGCCATCTATTATTATAACACAAGTGCTATCAATCTGAGCAAAAATCTAGTGATGCACTCAAAGACCAAACATATAACAATCGAGTATCATTTCCTTCATGAACAAGTAGCTGAACAAAACATCATATTCGAATATATCAATACTAAGCAGCAGATAGTTGATATTTTCACAAAACCTCTTCCTCGAGAAGCATTCGAACATCTTCGTCAAAAGATGGGGGTTATTTCTTTAGCATCACTCAAGTTCATTCATAAAGATGCTGCAGGATAGGGGGATCAGTTCTATAGGGGGAGTTCGTATGCATTTCTTTGCCATTGATGTCAAAGGGGGAGAGAAGAAGAATATTGCCATAAATAACGAAGGGGGAGATTGTTGACATAGATTGTCATTGATGTCAATATGGCAATATTTGAGCAGCTAGACAGAGGAAGCAAACAGAGCCATCATAGGAAGCAAATAGAGCCATCGGAGGAAGCAAACAGAGCCATCGGAGGAAGCAAACAGAGTTATCAAGAGCTATCGAAGAAAAGAATGCCAAAGAATTCCAAAGAATACACTATCGGGAGCTATAAGGAGCAATATAGTGTATATGCATGCAAATACACTATCGAAGGTGCAAGCTCATATATATAGGCCAAATACAATATCGGAGGCAAAAAAATTATATATATGCAATTTACACTATAGGAGGGGTAAACACGTATATATATAGGCCAAATACACTATCAGAGGCAGAAAAACTTATATGCATGCAAATACACTATTGGAGGCGAAAGACGTAGTTATATTGCAAATACACTATCAGAGGCAGAAGACTTAGTTATATCCCAAAAACACTATCGGAGGTGGAAGACTTAGTTATAGTGGAATACACTATCGAAGTGGAGAAGTATATATATCGATGATATGATAATTGGCAGTTCGGTTATGTGACATCATTGTAAACCCACGACGGCGACATATATTGTGAACCCGATGAAACATATAAGTTCGGGTGCATAAATAGTTAAGTCTAGCAAAAGTGTTCCAAAGCATGTTTTTGGTGTATTTCAGATTTTCAGGCTCTAACCCTTGGCGCATTAAAACATGCAAATTTTTTAACTGCGATATGTGCGGACCCACTGCAACCTTATGAAATGGTTTAATGATATATCACATCCACCCATCGCAATAATACAAAGGGTTGTCACCCCTTAAAGTGTCAATTGCGATACATGTGGTGGACTGGATGCAACATTGCAAGTTGGCTTAATATAATATCGCATCCACACGTGAATCAGCCATTGGCCATCGAGAAGCTACGACTGCCAATTATGATATATGTAGCAGACCTGATAAAGTTATAAATGCAGGCATAATAAATTTGAAGTCCTCCCTTTAATGTTTTGCTCATTTTTGCATATATTCCTGTGTATTACATTTGCGACCATAAAAAGGTGGGTCCACAATTCCAGTGCATCCGACCCTCCATCGCTGATCATCCCTTCGTGGATCCAACGGTCTACATATATTTTGAGTGGACATGTAACTCGAGGAATACCTGCCCAAAAAGTAGTATCCTCTTCCTTCCCACTGCTACGTGTCGCTTTCCGAGTGGAATCGGAAGTCGTCCTCTGAATACCCGTTCCCAACTATGCCCCTTCCGAAATACCACTTGTGGTATAGGAATACATGTATTGCATGGGGTTTTTTGAAGGCCAAAATGCATAAGAAACACTCCCGATAGTTCAAAAGGCCTGCATGTTTCCGATTGTAATGGTAGTGGTGACATGGTAGCTTTCTCTATGTATTTGGTCCTCGTCGTTCAATCAACGTGTCCCAGGAGTGTTGGTGAGCACGAAGAGACAAAGGAAGCTACAATGACCGAAAAGCCAGGGAAACCAAAGGACAAGCCAGCACAGAGGGAGTAGAAGCGAGTGTTGAAGAAGCCGAAGAGCTAGTGGAAAGTGGAAACGGACAATCAAAGGCATCAAGAATACATAAAACGGGAAAAACAAGGAAAGTAAGGTGTGTGTGTATAATGAGAGTGAGAGGAAGCCATAGTTCAGGTAGAGGTGGGAGAAGCATGAAAACAGAAGTGAAGCATAAGCTTAGTAGGATTGGGAGCTGAGAACAACAACAAAACATACTCTAATAGCTTATGATAAAGGGTTGATGCCCACAGGGTTGGAGCTCCTAGGTCCAAGACCATTGTCTTGGTAGAAAAGAGTTGGTGCTCTGGAGGTTGAAGCCTCATAAAGGTCCAAGTTGGTGCTTGGCAACTGAATGCAATCACTTATATATTGTATTTATTTCATTGAACTGATTATATTAATAAAAGCATTTATATCAGCTATCTATTTCTATGTTCCTTATATATAAATGTTTTAGTGATAAAAAGGACAATTAAAAAGAAATATTGATTCACCCCCCCCCAGTATTTCCAACAGTGATTTCTTGGTTGCCTCCTTTTTTCCATTTTTCTTCCCCTAGTCTCTGTAGTCAAAGCATTACTTGATGTCTCACCAGAGCTTTTATGTCACATTTCATCGCTAAGGGTGGCACCAAAAACATCATCAAATTTTAAATTACTAGATCTAGAAATAGAGTTATTGAGATCCATAACTAATCCATTCCAACTTTTTGGAAATGAGAACAAACATAATAGAACCCTAACTTCATCATCAAAATTTATCCCTACAATGCTTAACTAACTGGTAACCATGTTAAATTCATTTAAATAATTAGAAACATATCCACTTGTTTACGTATTCATATTAAATAAATGCTTCATAAGAAATACCTTATTTGAGGTCGAGGGTTTTTCATATAGTTTGTCCAATGTCATCATTAAACCTTCTGTTGTCATTTATTTTGAGATGTTGAATGCCATTGATACTACTAAACGTAACTGTATTGTTCTTAGTGCCTTTCTATCAAGAAGATCACATTCTTCATTTGTCATACTTTTTAGCTTCTTTGATTTTACGCTCAATGATAGGTACAAATATTTCTGTTACAAATAATCTTCCATCTACATCTTCCACAACTGGCAATTTGGCCATTAAATTTCTCAGTGCTAAACCTACCATCTTCTGCCATTACTCCCACTCAAACCAAGAACCCTTCTCTCTTGCGAGTTTATCAACCAAATATACCTTTAGCTCTGATACCAGCTGTTAAAAAATAATTAATGGAGCAATGAAACACATACAATATTGTGGAAACAAAAATACAGAAATGCATAAAACAAGGGAGACACAGATATACGTGGTTCACCCAATTTGGGCTATGTCCACGAAGAAATAGCTAGTCCTTCCATTCATATTATCTAGCAAAATGAAGAGATACAACCTACAGTATATCCACTATAATTTCCTCTTCACCCGCAGACAACCTCCTCCCTCTCTTGCTCAGAATAATAATATAGAGTCATAATACAATTCCCTCATATAAACCAAGGGTTTCCTTATAGGGCCAAAAACCATAAATTAACATAACTTCTACGATCAAATCATCTGCCTAATGAACAACCAAGATTGAATACAAAATTGCAATATTTTACAAGTCAAATTCTCATCTATTTTTAGCTTTAGGGGTGCTACCCCTGAACCCCTGTCAGGGGCCCATTGACCCCTGTACCCTTGTAGGGGGGACAAGTCGCCCCCACATCGAAGGGTGTACAATCCTCCTGGGGTATACGCTCAGCTCAAACAAGACCTCTGAATCAAGAAGATAATTAGGCTCCATACCCAACACATCAAGCACAAGAGGAACCATCAACCACACCAATGCCATCATCTGATCATCATGAGTGTAACATCAAAGGTTTACATCAATTCCAACACAATCATCCCAATGCTAACTCAACTAGTTGCAACCATGCTACAAGGAAGATATCCAAACATCAGCAAGTCTACATAGGGTTGACATCAATGCCAACACGAGCTAGATTCCATCATGAACAAATTCCAACATTAGCTAGCTAGACACATGACAACCATAATGCCAACAATAACATTTGATTAGACACATGGTGTAAAATAAGAAGGCATTATTCTTAAAAATAAATAGAGCGAATAATCGTGTAGACTTTCTAGAAAAGTTGGCGAGTGTTAGTAATTTCTCTTGGTGTAGATAGGAATTCTTCCTATGGGGGCTAGTTCACTAAAACCAAAGTCTAATAGTTTATGGAAAAATAAAAAAAAATGGGATATTGTTGAGGTGTTATATACATTTTAGGTAATCTCAATTGACTGGATTTTAGTTGGTTACTTGAATGGTTGAGTAAGATGGCTAGAAATGAACCTCAAAATTCTAGTTTGGAATAACCAATGAGGAACAACAAGTTGATAGGATGGTTAAACTCAATTCCATGAGAAGAAAAGTAGAAATTTGGTTTTATAGGAAGATACTCACGTCAAAAAAAGGTACCTTATTCAAAGTTGATGGAAAATCAAGAAACCAACAAAATTTGATAATCGGCCATATGCATATAATTAGTTGAGGTTGGTGGTCAATAAGTAGTTGAAGGTATTTATCAATTATAGTTTGGATTAGTAGGAAAATGTTTACGAATCCCAACATTCATGCGATCTTGGAAAATAATCTTTAGCCACTTGTATTGATTCAAGAAGTTATGAATTATGGATTTTTGTGCTTATAAATAGATCATGATGTAAGGATGATGTATGGATGAATGACAGAGATGATAAGATAATCAATATTCGTGATTTTTAGTGATTGGGTGACATATGATAACATTGATCTGAGGTTTATACCAAGTTTGACATTCACTATAATATGGCTTTGCTATCTGGTCAAGAATATAAGAGTGGTGAAGCTCAAAAGTTACCTAGTTTTCTTAGTTAAGGGTTTCTAGGTTAAATATCTATGTGCTATGTGATAATTTATGGTGTGCTATTGTTTATTTTTTCTTTAATTTATATAATGTGTATTCAAATTTTTATGTCAATCAAACTTCAATTCTATTTTATATGTCTAGTGGACTTTGTATATGCAATTTTGGTATATGAAGTGTAAGTCAAGTGCCTTAAGCCCAACAAGACATCCTATGTAATTTTTGATATAATTGATGGAATTTTTAACAAAGCTTATTTTCTCATTGCCTCAAATATAAAAAAGTGGACAATATCGAAGGCATTATTTATGTTCAACTCCAAAATCCTACCTTTTTTCCTTATTTCTCTTGATGGGATGAACTTCCTCCTATAGAAACAAAATATTGTTAGTTATTTTCCTTTTCTGCATAAAGCCTTGATTTTTTGAGATTCACTTTATTAAAATATTTTTTATATGAATTTCCAATATCTTTTTGAAAACTTACCAATGAATTAAGAAAACCTGCATTTTGGTATGAAATATTAGCACATAAAATAATAATCTCTAGAATTTTGGAAAGAAACCAAAGACATAAGACTATTTATACTTAAATAAGAATGAAATAATTGCAATTTGCAATAGCTAGATATGAAATGAAGAAAGGAAAGAATGTGTTCTTTAAGAGATCATTACAATCAAAGTAAAAGAACTTTCACTACCCACACCATTGCAAAAAAATGAATTATTGAACCAATGAATTCAAAGAGCTATGAAAATTGCATAGTTAAAATCTAACACTACATTTGCCAAAAGATTGCCTACATCATAGAGACTAAATATAAGAGTTACAATGTCATGCATTGTGTAAAGTATAGGTAATATGAAAATGAAGATAATATGGAAAAGGAAATTTTTTTTTCTCATTGAATAAGCTCTTTCAAAATAATGCAATTTTCCTTGTCTTTATATCTTTCTAAATTCCCAAAAATGGGAGGTCTACCCATGCAAACATATCATCATTATAATGTAGCTATTTAAATTAGGAAAATTTCCTACAATAACAACTTAATAGACATAAAAATATCCAATAATAAATTTCTTATTTTCCACCTAATATTTTTAGAAGATTTCCCCTCTTGCATGATACAAGCCATTTCATCATTGTTTTATTTTTGCGTAACGTTGTTTGTTTCACCCAGATTTTCCTTTTTTTTATTATTATATATTGCACAAAATTTATCTTTTATTACAATATATCACAATTGGAAAGATTCCCCTTATTTGTGATGAATCAGATTATAGATTTTTTTTTCCTTGTAAAGCATAAACTCTTCGACACTTACAAAATTTTCCAACCCTTTTCCATTTATTTCACTTTACAAAAATTCTTTCCTTATGATGTCTTACACTAAAAAAATTAGTGTGATGTATCACATCACAAGGAAAAACCTTTCCTCATTAAATATTACATCATCACAAAAATATTTTTTCAAAATATCTCATGATGTAGCTTATCACGCTTGAAAAATATTGATGTGTTGTGTATTTCTTTGAGAAAAATATTTGTACTATCATGTATCACATCAAGGAAAATATTTTAGTGATGGAATGTATTATTCTAAGTTGAATATGTCTAAATTGTTTTAGACTTACAAAAAAAATATTATTTTTGCAAAGAAATCAATTTAAACCCAAAAAATCAAACACTTTGAAATTTTCTATGTTTCTCAAAGGGTAAAGAAAACTTCACCAACACAAATAAATGTGACTTTTAGATGCCTTGCCTCTATAAAAATTCTTTCTAATCACTAAGGCTACTTATAATTTTTATGGTGAACTTTGATACTTGAAAAACTATTTCCATGCCATGGAAGCTCTATTTGGCTACCATCTTCATTAAGAATAGCTAGCTCACTAAGGATAGGCAACCCTTAATCCTTGAGATGCATGAGAAAATATATGGGTCAACCATGATGACTTGAGGGGATGAGACCCAATATATGGGTCAACAATGATGACTCGAGGGGATGAAACCCCTTTGTTGAATCTCAAAAACCTTTAAGTATACTGATGAGTGATATAGATGAGTGATATCTCTGATAATCCAACCTATATACCATTATACATAGTGGTATACATATCCACTAGAAAATATAATTAACTGCATAACATATTGGTTGATCGGAAAAAGTGAGGAATTACCCATCATGAATGTTTAGAAATATTACCGGCAATCCACTTATCAGGTATGTTCCTCCGATTAGAAAATGAGATAAAGACAAAAAAAAATGGGGAGAAAACCACTCGGTTAGATGTTAAATAAAGAAAAACATCTATTTGATAGGGTGTGGATAAGTAAATAATAAAACATAAATTAATAATGTTGTTTAAATGAAAATAAAAAAATTGGTTTCGTAATTATTAAAAATTAAAAATTAATAACATAATAAAAAAATAAAGGAGAGAATAATAATAAAAATTAATTCATAACTATTTTAAAGTGTTTTTTAATTTAATCTTTATTTACCTTTCCTCGTTTATTTTCTTCTATATATATATAATTTAGTTTTAATATTCATGATTAATTTTTACTGAATTTGTAATAGTTTTTTTCCATTTAAATAATTTTTGTTAATTTGTTTTATTATTTATTTCCTTTTTTACCTTTTTATATTACATTATAAAAAGTTAATTTTGTTAATAATATTAACGGTTAATTTTGACTATATTATTATTATTATTATTATTAGCTGCAACTAATTTTGATCTTAATTCAAGAAATGGTGTCTTTCTCCTTAATCTTCTCTCTTCTTTATATTTCTAGAGCACTCTCACACCATTATTAAGAAAACTCCTTTTTTGCTTGAGGATGGGCAGAGTATATGACTAAAACGTTGGATGTTTCAACCTACTTACATAGTTAAGCTTGAGAAGTTTATCTACAATATGAGCAATTGTTTAAATCTGCATTCAATCACCATGATTTCCAATGTCAGGGCATAGTTGGCAATATTTAACGTGTTAAGTTTGTGGTTGTTATATGTGTGATGTTACATAGTTCTCTTGTTATAATGGTATATCCATATGTTAGGATTTTTTTCTCCAGTAACACTTTTCCCCTTATTCTTCTCATAATAATAAGAGTTGCATAAACTATTTATGGCTCATGTTTTACAAACAACTTTCAAAAATAAATTAAACCCACAATAATTATGGTAAAATCCCATTAATATAGATAATCACATGTGTCTATAAATATTACCAAAGGACCAAAATGTGGAGAACTAAAACACTAAAATGGAGAGAAAGTACAACTTCTATTGCTACATGATTAGATGGATATATCATTGGTATGTGGATGGTGATGAATTTGATTTTGGTTGATTAGATGGTGCAAAATATAGTTATGGTGAATTAATAGTCAAAGAGTCATTACATAAATCATCATATTGTGTAATATTTGATCCTTGCAATTTGGTGTAGATGAAGGAGCTGATATAGGATTAAAATGATGAAAAGACAATAAGTAGATGGGATTAAAGTGAAATGCATCTACCAATGAATTCCTAAAATATCTGATACATACTTTTAATGGTGTCACATAAGTAATAAATATGAATAAGAATACCATTCCCATGTTATGAAGTTTTCCACTTGTATAATACATACACCAAAGTAATTTCAACATGATGCCTCAAGTATGTTACTCATATTTAGGGGATGATAGTCCATGGGTGGGGACTAGTGCATGAGAAGTTTCATTATAAAGAGGAAGGAATGATTTGCTTTATAAATGAAATGGGTTGATTATGTATTCATTGTCTTATACTTATAATTTTGAATCATTGATAATAGGAAACTTCAAATATGTGGCCACCAATGCAAATGTATACAAAAAATGAGATGTGTTAATAAAGGAGAGAAATCATTATAAGAAGTATCAAATATATTATTCTAAATATTTAAGGACTTTTTCCTTCTCCTTCAAATTATATTTAATCAATTGAAAATTAAGATCAAAATTTTCTTCCATTTCATGAGTTGAAAGTGTCCAACTATCAAGTTTTGTTTCTTTCACAGATAAGTATGCATGTATTCCATATGAGGAATATACATATTTTGTTCATTAATACATCAAAGTTCATCATGTTACTTATGTTATCACTCAGGTTGTTCCTTGATTCCTGTAGGGAATACAGCCGAGGTAACCACTAACCAATCTTTAAGTTGCAGGTCCTAGCCTATTTGCAACGAGAGAGGGCTCTCTCTTTGTAATTTAGCTTTGTTTTGGAGTGTTTTAGGCTAGTTATGATGAATAGGGTTTGGTTTTAAGTTTGTTGGATTGTGATCTCAGAAAAAATTGGGATGCAAGTGTATAATTGTTTTTTCCATTGGGCAATGGAGTCACTGAAAGTGTAATCTTTGAAAGAGTTTCTTGGTGAAAAGGTAGTGCTACAGAGCAAGATAGGCAGGCTAGAAACAATTTTCAAATCTGGAAATGATGGAATGAAGTGAGGGAATGAAAGGCAATCAAGAATCTTTCATTATACTGGCAGAGGGCGAGTGTATGAATATTGTGTAGGAGCAATTAAGGATTCCTAAACAGTATTCAAAATGAGAGAACTAGTGCAAACATGAGCAGTTAAGAATTCATATTCATGACTAATCCTGAAGAAAACATAATTAATAGTAGAGATTGAACATAAGGTGCATTCAAACAAATCCTATGCTATTCTTCTTCTCTGTTATAAGATCATGAAACATAGATGAGATTTACGAAAATAGAAAAACATAAAACACAGTTTAGTATAACTTATTGTTCCATAGCATCACACAGGAATTCTGTAGCAAGTCCAAGAACATCCAATCCACCTTCAGATCATTCAGACACAGTGAAATTCAACGCCCATTTGTATTAACATAGTCTAATATGTTACAACGCAGTTCAGAAAGGAGAAATCATCAACCCTCAATACATCTCTTTTACAAGTATATATAGGAGTTTTTACAAAATATCCCATAGGGAAATATCTGGACATCAATGTATCCATCTACTCTGACATAATCAATAACTATTTTTGGAAACATCGCGCAGCCATAACTGAGGAATTAAAAGCTCTTTACTCGTTGTGGCAGGTGTCCTGTGTGTTGTTGACCTTTTGACTCTGGCTGTCGGTGGGTGACCGCTTCCTTGAAATGTTGTCCTGTAGTGCTGTCCTGTGGTGTTGTCCCGTGACACCTGTTCTGTGCTCTTGAATATTAGCAAGAATTTCACCCACTGTTAATTTGAATTTTCTGGTAGCTCAGCCATATAATGCAACTTGCTCATGCACACAATAAATGAGAAGAGAATCAAACTACTTTAAAATCTGAAGCAGACTTTGCCACCAATCCTCAGTTGGAAATTGATGTTTTATTAACTTGTATAATGTTTCATCAGCTTCAGTGTAGGTATAATAATTTGGCCAAACTGGAAAAAGGTGTGCTACCTCATGCTCTATGTAAAACAAATCCTCTAGCTTGTCATATAAACTCTGCCCTGTGGGAGGGACTGCTTCTTCTGTACTGCTGGATGATGCTGTGATTTGATTTTGTATGAAGGTACTCAGCCTGTTTGCATATTGTTCCTGTTTTAGTTTCCTTCCAGCACTAGTAACCAGGCTAGGTAAACCTTTGGCTTGCAAATTTGCAAGCCTCTGTCTAAAAGCATTTACCTCTATCTGCATTTCCTAGCATTTCCTTTCTATAGTTTGGACAAAATTCCTCATGGTCAACACTTTCTTGACTCTTACTATAGTCTCTGTCTTGTTCTGGATGTTTAGTGCTGCCAGCTGGTCACTAGTACTAGTATTCAAAAAGTGAATCAATCGATTGGCTTGCTCAGGCTTATCTGCTAGTAATGTTCTGGCTTTATGAGTTTCATGCTGAGCTACAACCATCAATTCTATTTGGTCAAAAATGGTTTGTATTCTTGTCCATTGCTCAGCAAGAGATTGGCCAATTTTATTCCACAAGATTGTTTTTATCTCAGTCAGGGTTCTATGGAGAGTGAGGTCTTTCTCCAAGGCCTTTATCATATTTTCTAGGGCCTTTACTTCCCTAGTTTTCTCAGCAACTGTCATTTTTTACTTATCATAACTAGCCTCAATCATGGCTAGCTTTTATTTTGTTTCCTTCATCTCTGCCATTTGTAATTCTAGAGCCTTAATCTCTTTCATCATGGCCTCCATGCTCAAGCTAGCCTCTTGCATTGTTGTTACTGTTGGATCTGCTGAAGTTGATGCACCTGCTGCTAAAGTTGAACCTAGGGGAGGTGCTGCTATAGTAACTGTTGTTGAAGGAGCTATAATTATTGGAGCTATTACTATTGGAGCAGTTTGGGATGTTTGAGGGGCCAACTCTGGCTGTTTCCCTCGTTGAGCTTCCTCCAATGCTTTCTCTGTTTCTAATATTCTTTGATTCATCCTCATAAGTAGACTTACCACATCCTCTACTTCCTGTTGTTGTGCCACTTCTGCAGTTTGAGGATGTATGGTGACTGGCAGCTTCATCTTTTTTCTCAATGCTGCTATGTCTTCCTCCTTTTTTCTAATTAAGGCATGTGTGCCTTTGGGATCTTTGGGATCATGTCCCAACTCTATGATGATCTCCTCCAAGGATTTTATCCTATTATCCTTGGCCAAGGATGAGGCTTTTTCCAACTCTAATTGAGCAGAAGTATTATATAAGGAGTTATGCAATCTGTGGGTTAGTAGAGCCTTGTCTGCCAATGTAGAATAAACCATTTCTCCCGTCTGCTTATGTAACTCAATCTAGTCCAAAGGATGTATATCTTTTGCCAGGTCCTCCATATTGGTTCTGATGTAGTCTGCAGCTGACTGTGGCTGCTATGTAGTAGGCCTGAAGTGAATGAGAGTCATCTTCCCGGCTTCTATATCATAGGCTACCATTAGCCTTTTCTAATTTGTTGGTGCCATTCTCATTAATTGGTTGTAAAGCTGAAACCTTATTGGCTCATTTCTAGCTTTAATTTCTATGAATGCCTTTTTTATATTCTAACCCCTTTGGGTCTGCTGTTTGGAGGATGAAACCTCCCCACCTGGTTTTTTCTCTTGCTCTTGCTAAAAGGAGCTGGCCGATGTTTCCAAAATAGGAGGGATCTGCTGCTCAGAAGTCCCCTCACCTCTGATGTTTCCTATGGTCTCTTCTGTGATTTCCTCCTCGGCACAGGGGTTCAGGCTTTGTCTTATTTCTCCTTGCTGGTCCGTGGATGTCCCTGTGGGTGTACCATCTGTTCTATCCCTCTTTTTACCTCTTTCCTCATTGTGAGGAGTTTGCAGCACAGGGATTTCAGGTGCTTTTGTTTGTGTTAAAGGCCTTTGCTCTTGACCCTTTTCCAAATTTGAGGATGGTTGCTTCTCCATTGTGCTTTGCTGTTCATAATGCTCAATTTCTTTGCCCTTTTCTTCTAATGATATGGCCTCCTTAGCTGGCTGCCTTGAAGTAGCAGTTGATGTGCTTGCTCCCACTAGTTGAGGCTATGTGAAGGTGACCTATGCAACATAATTCAGGTCAATTCTTTTCTCAATTTCTTTCATCTCTCTCTCTAATTTTTCTTCTTCAATGAGCGCTTGATCATCTAAGGTGCCCTCTACCCATTCTAGTTGATTGGCATATTGTTCAATGTGGGGGATTGGCTGGTGCACATATCCTGAAAGCCTGTGTTTGATTCTTCTAAGGCTTATGAAGTGTTCAGGGTCATATGGTGCCCAATAGAAGCTTTGTTTCAACATGACTTCTTGTCCTAGCATGTTGTCTGCATCCTTCCATGCCTCTTCCCTTTTGTTGAAACATAGGGACCCAACTGGTGTCTGATTTTAAGCTGTGCCTTCTTGTTTTTTCCATGGAAATGGGTCAAGTCTGCATTACTGAATTGCCTGAAATATTCCAAGGAAAAAAGTCTCATACGGACATATCTTGGCAGCTTATAGGGAGACAACTCACATCCATAAATTTTGATCACTATATGGTTTTGGTAGAAGTACCAATCACCAATACTGTAGCCTTTAGAAAGATGCAAGATCCTTTGCATTTCAACAGTAAGTCTGGTAGGAGGAGTCACCATTAATAGGCAAGTAGCTGGATAAATGAATAGGTCAATAAAATCACAATATGTGTATGGAGAATAGTGGACTTCATGGAAAATTGAGGTCCAATAAATAACAGATCTCCTCTCTCCTTTTGTGTCTAATCTCCTAAGAGGAACCTTGAAACTATCTGGGTGATAGTAGAGTAGCAGGTGGTATATATAAGAGGTGTATTTAAACACTCTTTCTCTCTCCATCATCATGAATTGTTCATGTATCTTGTTTGCTATGAATGTGGCATAGTCATACATGACAGCAGGGGGCTGCCCTGGAGTGAATATGGTTAAGAGAAAAAATGCAGTCTCATCCACAAATTCTCTTGTTTTGCATCCTAAAATGTATGAAATCATGTCCACCATGAGCTTGCCTATTTCATTAAATGAGACCTAATGATAGGGAGGAGGATGATCATATTGGCACTGTGGATCCATAAACAGCTGACTAACTCTTGATATTTATGCCTTAGAGAGCCTTGCACCCTGATCCAGCAAGAGTTTCATTGTGAGGGGAACCAGAGGCTGAGGAGGCTCAAAGTTCAGCATTTCATTTATGGATTGAGGGGTGATATAGAAGAGCACAGACCTATCTGGACAGAGAATTGCTCTCAGAGTGGGCTCATAGTGTGCATGGCATAAATGAATGAAATCAGGTAGCACATTGACTGATGGCAGGTAATAGATGGGCATACTGGATTGCCAAATTCCTAGAATATCAATGTTATTTCTGTGATTGTGTTTGAATTGGCACACAACTTTGAGGTGAGAAGTAAGGCCCATCATATCTTTGATCTAAAAGTCTTTGGCTGCTAATGGTAGCCACTCTAAGTCCATGTGTGGAGCATTTAAAGGAGCAATGTTCAAGGCTACTGGAGTCTCCATATCTTATACTATTGGTATTGATTGCAATGTAGGTGTAAAAAGGAAATAGGAAGTAGAGTTCAAGCTCAGAGGATATTGTGATAGGTATAAAAACTGATTTTTATTTCAAATGGACCTCATTGTACAGAGTCTATGGTGAACAACGCACTTGCAGCATTTAGACTGGGTTTTTTGCATCAATTTGCCAAATTATAGGCTCTACGAATTGAATGCCGAGAGGATAGAGTTGAAATTCACCCGAAGGGGCACAAGTTTGTAGAGGGAAAGGGAAATTGAGGATGCCCCTTTAGGAAAATAGGTTACAACCAGTCGGAAACAGGGCGTTGTAGTAATTTGACTCAATAATGTAGCGATTTGTGGAGTTTGTAGGCAGATATGGATGAACAGAGTGTAGGAATAGCTTGTTTGCAGAGGAAAATAGTTCAAATTTGCATGCTTGCGGTGAATTACTAGCTCAAATGAGAAATGTCGGATAGGGAGTGATTGGTAGGAGTGCTAACGGAAGTAAAATGCAGGTACCTATGGCAATTTGAACAGAGAAGAATAAAAAGAGGGCTTTCGTGTGAAATGTGGATAAATACCTCTTTTCAGGGCACTGAGGGCACTTGACAGGTATAGGTCGAGCTATGGAGCGCTGATGTGGATCCGAATTGCAGGTTGATAGGCTGTATAAGCTACGGAAGGTGATTTGTCTGTAAAAGTGCATGCACGTCGTTTCCATAGCAACAATTAGAAATAAAACAAAAATAGTCGTTTTCATGACTTTTAACCAATTTTTTGGAATTTTGGCACTTTCCTAGGATGACATCATCATGACGTATTTTTTGTCGTGTAGCGGGTACGGACAATGACGTGGTAGCTGATGTAAGTGCTGACGTGGCACATGACACGGTGGCATGGTGATGACGTCAGTGGGTGACATGGCATAGGTACAGTGCAGTCGCAGATGACGTGGCAGCATCGTCATGCAATGACATAAGCAAGCGGGGAGGGCGGTAAGCGGTTTGCGTCGGACCGCTTTTGGTACAGGAGTGTTATGTGTTAGGGGTGACCCGATGCAATAGGGTGTCGATAGCTATCCCGGTGTACGACGGTGAAACCGTCGACCATCAGGTACTATCATACTGCCACGAAGGGGCACCCAATATGCATGCAGACCGTCGGATCTAAGAGAGCCGATCCTACGGTGGATGAGAGGACAAAATGATCGAAGCTAAGTAGACGAGCGCGACCGATAAATGTCAATTTTTCATGGCTTCAAGTGGGTTTTAGACTTTAGGTTAAGGATTAATGTTTTCGAGATTTGGTTATTTATAATAAGATATTAATAAAACCCAAATGAAATGTGTGTGGAGGGTGATAAGGTATAGTTTGGGGGGAATGTTTGATGTGGTTATTCATTTAACCGGGTGTTAAATGAATCCCAAGGGTAATGAACGTAGAATGGCTAATACTTGGTCCCAAATGAACCTAATATTTCCTGACTTTTATTATTTGGCTATAGTTTCCATGGGGTGGAATATTTAGTATTTGTTGGGGTTTCTATATAGTTTCTTGTAGAATAGGGGTGGGGAAATGATTTAGGGAGCTAGATAATAGGGTTAGATGTTAATATGAGTTCTATGGAATGAAAAGGAATGAATGCATGCTAAGTTTATAGAATGGAAACTTGAGCATATGGAAATGAATGGATTGTGGAAAAATCAACTTTACACAACAAATGTGGCTTCTTTTCACTAAGTCAACTCAGATGTCAACTTGGTTTTTTAATAAGAATGGAGTGAAACTGGACTATTTGGGCAAATCCCAAGGTCCTTAAGGGCATGTTAGTGAATGATTTCTGGGGGAATGAAAGGGAAGTTAGACATGCTTTCCTGTTGTACCATCAAATAACTACCATGGTGTCAATGCCATAAGTGAGATAAGTCCTTCTTGACAAGACCACAAGTGATTACCAACCTGCTTCTGCAACCTCAAACTACCTACCCAGCCTAATACACCTACCATTTTTTCTTCCTTTGCATTGGGTGCACTTGAACTGGAAAACCCTGATTTTCCTTTTTTATTTTGACTGTCCTCCTATCTACAAGTACCCTTATCTCTTCCAAGGGCCCATATTAAGTAGTTGGGCTCCTTAAATTCTCTACCTAGCTAGTCCTCTACCAAGCTTGAACTGTTTGGACAAATATTCTTTCTCTATTCTACAACAACAATTCAAAACATGGCATGGTCCAGATTGAACTGTTGGGCCATCCACCAAATGTAATAAGCAACAGTACCTTGACATGGTGATCTTGCAAAATAAGATAGCAATGGCATTTTAACTAGCCACTTTCCTGGTCTTTGGTTTGGGGTTCATTTTCATTATTTTTTCTGACCAATTGATTTTATTGCCTTTTGATTATTCTTTCAAGGCATACCCTCTTTTCATCTTTTAATTTTCTTTGCCTGTATACAAAATAAGGAACCTCTGCAACATGCAGGGATGAACATATTTAGCACTTCCACTGTCAATCATGAAAAATGAAACCTATTGGTATAGGAATCTAACAACTTACATCAATTGAGCTAAGATAGGGAGGATACCAATTATTCCTCCTAACCACCCAAGATAAACACAATTGACATCAAATTATCAAGTTGTTCAAGGGTGAAATTACTTTCAAAATAAATATTCAGGTTGTAATGCAATCCAATAAATAATATACAGTGTCTCTCAATTCGCATACACTTTCTTGTGCAATGCTCTAATAAGTTCTCACATTTTCTAATGGACTTTCCCTTCTTATCCAATTAAAAAAAATATCATAATCATAATTTAAGTTCTTATACTCATTGAATCCCATCATATTATCATTTTTTCAAAAGACAACTTCTTCACAAAAATGGAAAATTAAATCTAACAACCTCATCATGATGCTAGATATTAGCATCTTGCAAGAAAAGATGAATTGCTTATATATATTGGAAGTATTATCAAGAGAATTAAATTCATTATGGAGTTGAGAAATAATACTTTATTGTTTGGCATGAACGTGTGACAAGAAATAAACTTTATTAAAAAAAGTTGTGAATTAGAGTCTTGTAATATAGAAACTTGTGCATTAAGAATGATAATGATGGCTTACATGGAAGAAATTTCCCCACCTTGTTTTTTAATGATAAAGTATTCATATTCATCATTAATTCAACATATTGGAAACAATTGTACTATGTCATTATCAATAAGTTAGACTCACACTGCAAAGTCTTTGGGTGAGGCACATGAGGTATAGAGACCCATACAAGGATAAAATATTATCTTCCTCGAAATATGTGCCTCAATTCCAATTGACTTGAAATATTTAGCAAAATTGAATTTTATGTGCTCTTTTAAATCCATTTTAAAATGAAACAATTTTATGTCAACAAATAGAATACATTTTCTACAATCTTATTCACTATATTTTTTGTTAATGTCATTAAAATATTCTTATTTGATATTATGTTATATATGAGGGATATTTAATTTTCCATAAATAATATTTGTCCAAAAATAAAAGGTGTTAGGAATTAGGTATTACTAGGGAGATATTACTGTCGCCCGACTGTTACTCCTGTCATTATCCCAGCCCATCCGTTACTGTATTGCAATCTCTGTTACCAGCATTTTCGAGGTTTCCTCCATTTCTAGGTGTAACTGTCAACATGGATGACCTCGATGCCATTGATTATTCAGAAGATCCATTGGAAGCAGTCTCCATCTAGTAGTCCACGTACTCCACATCTGTAGGTATGTATAGCTCTAGCTTCTCCAGAAATTTTTCAACATTTTCTTATGCGGAACTGTCACAGCCTCACATTGTTGTTCTCAAAGATGAGCCACCCACATGGCCATCAGTCACAACACCTCTGTATTCCCTAGCTACCCTTGGTTTCATTTCAGACTATTTAAACCCTAACCTTGGTTTGGACCTCCCTGTTTCTGAGGTACCGCCCCGACAAGTTGAACCACATGCTATGTCCACCGCTTATTTTCCCTCGACTGCCAGCTTACCTCACCTGGCCACCTACGCTCCACCCTCAGGCAGTTTCACCTCCGTTCCACCACTCGCTGGTTCCATACCTTCTGCTGGAGGGAACCCTAACCCCTCCTCATCAACCCCTAACCCTACCGCTGTATCCTCAGGCCCTATATCCAAACGAGTACCGTTTTAGTCTCATTATTAGGGGTAAAAAAATAAATACAGGTGCCACAAGTCCAAGGCGGATGATATTATTCTCAGGTTGGAAGAAGACATACAGTGGGGAGAAACAATGGACTTTGTTAACAAGGTTCTGGTAGCACATATCAGAGGCCAAAATTACAAGGCTGCTCGTTTGAAGACCTAGGCATCTGAGGTTTGGGGACACCATTAGGTGGACATCCCATTTGTACAGACTTTCATGAGGGGATGGTTTGCACTGAGATTTTCTCGAGCCAACAATACAAACTAGGTTTTGTCCTCCTATTGGCATTTTGAACATGCCCCTGTACTTTTGAAACGCTGGGCACCTCTTTTCGATCTAGAGACTAAGCAAATTGGCATTGGACCAATATGGATTCGGCTCCTTGGTCTTCCCCTGCAATATTGGTCTGAGGATATTTTCAAGTGGATTGGAAATGCTATCGGCACTTATATGGAATATGAAAAATCCTACTAAACCACAGGTATGATGGCATATGCCAAGATTCTCATCAATTTGGATACTTGGGGAGGCCTACAGGAGCACATTACTATTCAGTGGAGGAATACCTCCCGAAAATAGATGATTGACTATGAGGTCATACCATATCGATGTTGAAGATGCCACAGGTTGGGCATTTATTCAAGGACTTTCCTCTCAATTGCAAACAAGAGTACAACGCAGGACATGGAAACAGAGCAGACCAAAGACATTCCTAATAAGCTTGAAAAGGAAGTCAATTTGGTGAAGAACAACATGGCCACAAAGAACATTCGAGGGGCATCTAATGAAGCGGACATTGACAAGGGAACCAAAGCTACAAACCCTCCATCCTCTCCTCCACCAACGAGCACCAGTGCGGCCAAGGAGGACATCACTCCACCAGGTATGTCATCTACATCCTCCTCTCTCTTTACTCCTTCATCTAGTATTACTGCTCCTATTACATCCCATTTTAACTATATTGCATCCCCTCCCCTCATATCTCCATCTTTCTCCTCCACTTCCCCTTTGGAGAAATCGTCTTTAAATACCCAGGGACAGGCTCCCCCCACCTCCCTTCATTGCACTCTTCCCCTCCCACCCCCTATCATTGCCCCCTATCATCCATCTCTTTCTTCTTCGTCCCTCCCCTCTATACCCCTCCCCTCTCCCTTAGTATCCCCCTGATACTCTCTACAATCCAGATCAAGGGATAGAGGTTGTGATGCGATTGGATTGGATCTGGAAGTTGCCCCTACCTCACATAACCCTCCAGGGGGCGCCCATCTCACCTCACTAGAGCCAGGCACATGGCGGGAGAGGAGGTCGCCATCGGGCGACAAAAAACTATTGATAGAGCCCTTAAAGCAAGGAATGGCCCTCTCCCACACCCTCCATGAAGGTTCTTTCTTTCAATTGTAGAGGGATTGCTAGCCCTCCCAAAAAACTAGCACGCAGGAGGCTCCTTACCTCGAATCTAGTGGATATCATATGTTTACAAGAAACCATTTCTTTGGCCGAAGCCCTTATTACCATTCTTAATTCATGGATGCTGAATTGGACTTTCCATGCCCTGGATGCAACTAGGAGATCAGGGGGCATTGTTATTGGTCTTTGTAACAAATATGTAGATCTCAGAAATATTTGGGGAGGTAGCGGATATATTGGTGTGGACATATATGCCTCCTCTTTGGAAACAAAAGTCTGTATTATGAATGTATATGGACCTTGTTTGGATAGGGCAAATTTCTAGAGAATATTATTAGATTCATATTTTCTACAGGTTGACAACATCATACTTGGTGGGGATTTAAATTTCTCTTTGGGGTTTAGTGAATCTTGGGGTCACCTTGCTCAAGTTGATGGTTTATTTGATATGATCTCAACCTTGCTGAAGGAGCATCAATGGGTGGACATCCTATCTGCCAGGATACAACATACATGGACAAATAATTGAAGTGGAGATTATAGCTTGGCTAGGAGGTTGGATCGATATCTCATTAAAGAAGAATTTTTAAATACCCATCCTCGTATTAGACAATGGGTTGGAACCGGAGGTATATTTGATCATCACCATATATATATGGAGCTAAAAGACATAAATCAGAGAACAAAAGGCCCATTTAAATTCAACGCCTCTTGGCTAAAGGACCCTTCATACATTCAGATGGTTACTTACTTCTGGCAATCCAATCCTATACCGGAACATGAGGACCACACTAAAGGATTCATCCTCAAACTGAAAGAACTAAAAGGGATCTCTAAAGCTTGGGCACATCAGAAGTGAAAGAATGATGACAACACCCTATAGGAAGCAGAGCTAGCCATTGCCACACATGAAGACTCCTCGGATGGCACTTTCATATCACAAGAAAGCAAAGAACAATACACCTCCCTCATCACGAAGCGGTCCCAAATACTGAAGGAAAGAGAGGAGAGCTGGAGACTCAAGAGCAGGGCTATCTGGCTCATTGAAGGTGATGATAATACCAAGTTCTACCATAAACTTTCCAATGGTAGGAAAGCCATCAACACCATTTGGGAACTTCAAAATGATTAGGGACAATCAATTACAACTCAGAGGGATCTAGCTAGTCTAGCCACTGCGCGCTTTAAAAGCATATACAAGGCCCCTAGGGCTGCAAATATTATGGAAATCATGTGTATTGCCAAACACTTTCCTAGATTCCTGGAATAGGAGGACGTTGAGGACCTGAGAAAGGAAGTATTGAAGGGAGAGCTTGAGGCAACAATCAAATGGTTCAAGAAATACAAGAGCCATGGCCCGGATGGTTGGGCAATTGAATTCTATATTACTTTCTTTGAAATCCTAGGGGATGACCTGCTCAAAATTGTGGAGGATTGCAGAAGGAGAGGTAGAATATCATCTGCCATCAAATCCACCTTTATAGCCCTTATCCCAAAATCCAACCATCCTACCTCCTTCAATATTTCCGACCCATATCACTCTGCAACTGTCTTTATAAGATCATTGCCAAGATCATCGCAAATCACCTTAAGCCTATTCTATCAAACCATATTTCCTCTGAATAGTTCGGATTCCTACTACATAGAAAGATTCATGAGGCCATTTCCACGGCCTAGGAACTCCTCCATTCAGTGCATATGAGGAAAATGAAAGGCATGGTATTGAAAGTGGACCTATCCAAGGCATTTGACAAAACAAATTGGCTCTATATTAGACTGTTACTATCTCATCTTGGTTTTCCTTATTCATATATTAAATGGACAATGTGCTGCATGATGGATGTTTCTTATAGTGTATTATTAAATGTGGAGGCCACACTGTTTTTCCTTTCGGAGAGAGGACTTAGGCAAGGATGCCCACTCTCCCCACTACTTTTCCTGCTAATCATGGAAGTATTAAGTAGAGCCATCATATCATCACGAAGCAAGGGTCACTTGGCTAGTATGAAGATCAATGAGAACTGTATTCTTACCCACCTCTTATTCGTTGATGACGTTCTCATTTTCTTAAATGGTAGCATTGGGGATACTACGGTCCTACAGAACATTTTCAATCTTTAGTAATAGGCAACGAGGATGATTATTAATGATAGTAAATATACACTTACAACCTCTGGATGCACATAGCATGAGATCGTGTTTTCTACACAGTGCTTCCCCTTCACATTACAGAAATTAGAGGGCAGGCTGAAATATTTGGGCTTCAGGCTCAAGCCATATCGATACAAGATCGCTAACTGGACCTGGCTCATTGCTAAAGTGGAGAAGTGTCTACATGTTTGGTATCACAAATATCTCTCTCATGCGGGAAGATTACTTCTCATAAAGGTTGTGATAGAAGCTACACCTATATTTTGGATGACTCTTTCTTGGATCCCTAGAAAGATATTGATCAGACTACAAAATTTATGTTGCAAATTTCTATGGAAAGGAAACCAATCGGGTAGATTATTTTCTTGGGTCAAATGGGACATGATCACCAAGCCCAAGAAATGGGGTGGTTGGGGAATTAAAAGACTAGACTTATTCTCCAAAGCTCTGGTGGAAAAGCTCGGCTAGCAACTTATTGCTACAAATAGTCTCTAGACCCGCGTGCCACACTCAAAATACATCTGGCCTGTGGATTTGATGGACTCGTTTAGAAAACAACACAGGGTGAACAACAACACATCCAACATCTGGAAGGTGGTAATCAATGCTATTCCTCTCATCCAGGAAGGTATAACATGGAGAATCAAGGAAGGGAATGCAGCCCGTATAGGCACAGACCCATGGATTGGTTATGGCAATGCACATAGGTTGCCAACAGAGTTGTTACGGTACTTACATAATAGGGATATCATGCATATCAAGCATATTGGAGACACCAACAACTCTACCATGCTTCAGCAAGCCTGGAAAATAGCTCAAGATTTGGACATTCCTATATAATGGCATCAAGATTGGTATGACTACACAGAAGCCCTTACCTAGGCACATATTTAGCTAACTAAAGGGTCGGATGAGATTGTCTGGGTGTTTGCAAAGCACGACACTTACTCTCCCAAGGACAGATATCTAAGGTTGATGGAACCTTTCAAACCCTTGGATATCAACCCTACATGGAAAACATTCTGGAAGCTCAAATCTGCTCCTCGAGCCCGTCTACTTATGTGGAATATTTTGTTTGACAAGATTCCCACGAGTTTCAATTTGATGAAAATATCTTTCCATGGTCCTTTTTGGTGTCAACTCTGCCATAATGATGAGGAGAGTACTGAACATCTCTTCCTAAACTACCCCACCACCAAGGAACAATGGAACTTCATCATAGCTCACGGTCCATGCTTAAAAAATTGGCAAGGCAGGAACATAATGGATGCCAAGAGTTTATGGTGTGAAAACCACAATGGCAAAGCCAAAAATATGCCTCTTCTTATATGTTGGTCACTGTGGATTGCAAGAAATCAATCTATTTTTAACTTCAAGATACCTCACTAGCCTGCTATCATGATCAAAACTATTGCAGATTTTGATCTCCTACCCGAGGACGATTCCAATTCCCCTACCCAAATTATCAGGCCTGAAAACATTAACAAGTCTATATCGTGGGTATATTTTGATGGTTCTTCTCAGGAGGCGGGTTGTGGTGGAGGAGCCATACTTTATTTGAATGAAACACATTGTATCAAAATAAAAATGAGATTAGGGAGGGGAACAAACAATTATGTTGAATTATGCACTGCAAAACATCTCATTCATTTTACATTAGAAAAGCATTAAAGACATCTACAACTCTTTGGGGATTCCAAAATTGTTTGCAATTAGTTACATAGAGCATCTCACTGCAATGCATATTCATTGATGCATATATTGGATGCGGCTCACAGATTGATTTCTACTTTTGACTCATTTACCTGTCATCACATTTACAGGGAGCAAAACCTGCGGGTAGATTTCCTGTCCAAAGAGGCAGCACTTAGATAGAGTGATCACTGGTTGATAGAGGAAGAGATCGACGAGACATTCCACCAGCATTATCACAGACCTTTCGTGGCACTCCAAGAAAATGGGCTATAAGCCCTTTATTTTTTCATAACTCTTGTATATATTATGTTATTTATATTTACTACACTTGTTTAACTATACATGACATATGGTGCCAATTTTGATATTTAAATTCTCTCTCTGAGAAGAGACAAAATAAAAATTTTTATTTAGTTTCTCTATACAGAGAACAGGCATAGGAAACAAATGAATTTCTTATCATGACTCCCTGCATGGAGATACATATCTGAACTCTTTTTGTTTCTTTTGAACTTGATAGGCAATTTGCCTCCATCTGAATATGCTCTAGCATCTACAAAATGTAATTTCTTATATATTAATAGAAATTATGACTTTTTTCCAAGGGGAAAAAAAGGGTATTACTTGGGAAGGGGGGTGAATCAATAATTAACGATTTTCTTTCTATAATGTTGAGAATTTAAACTTTCAATGGCATGGATTCAAATAACACATCAAAGATCAGCATTCACATACATTTGACACAATGATTTACGTGGAAACCATTCCAGGAGAAAAATGACCAAATCTTTCTTTGTATTATGATGATAATCAAGGCAGCAACTCTAATTACATCATATGCTTGTGAGAAATCACTCATTGAAGGCCCTAATGCCCTTTAGATCAGCAAGCCACATATTTCTTATAGGCTCTAACCTCTTATAATTTCAAGCCCCAACTTGCTTCAATTAACTGTTATACTACTTCATACAATTTTTAGGCTGAGAATAACAACCTACCTCAATATTACAATCAAATTGTGACTTGGATATATTGTCCGTCTACAACTCCTCCATTTCTATACAACCACACACACTCAGTTGTCTCTTCCTAAGCCGCTTATGGTCTATTGCACTCTTTATTCTTCACTCAACATACATAGCATTAGTACATATCCATACAAAATCCACTTCACAACTTCCTTTGTTGTTCCACTCTATTTCAGCTCATACACAACTCACACACACTCTCAGCACACTCACCAATCCCACATAGAATTTTTCATTACAACATTATACAGAGGGTTTTCTCACACTCTATCATGTAGTTCAAGAACCATATTGAATGAAATAGATCTTTTAGGAAGGTAAACACTCGAACACAAAACCATTAATCACAAACATACATAATGCATTTCTTGCATGATACAATTGACCCTTAAACTATTAGTATGGTCTCCCTGGGTAACTAAATGACCACAATACCTATTTAGAGTCTTTCCAATAGAGACTACATTCACAATCTGAATTTTCTAGTACTTGTCCTCTAATATTATATTTCCAGGCTTAGAGAAATCCCTTTGCTAAAAAAAGTGTCCTATACCCACTGCGTTAACTATGATATGTTTCCTTCAATCACAATAGTATGATTTTATGTCGTTTTTGTTATTCCTAACATTGAATTCTATTTAGCCTGTTTAATTTAACAAATTTGGGGCAACACTAGTTTTTAGCAGAGTCTATAGCTAAATCTGCATATTTGGCTAACTTCTAGATTCAATGAATTTCACAAAACGTTCCATCATGTACTCAGTGATTTGGCATCATATGCACATAAGGCAAGAACCAATGAACCAACCATTGAGAGCTTCATAATAATGCTTGAGGGACAGGAGATATTTTAGTGGGTAGATAGACTATCTGCTAGATCATCGATTGGCCCAACTAAGCATGTATTGAGAGTATTTCTGTGCTGGGTCCCATACAGTTCAGGATTCAGTCCCTCAATCTGTCGAGATGCCTAAAGGGAGGTACATGGACACAAACTATTTTTGACTATATACCACCTTGACATCATTCATCGTTAATATACATTGCCACCTGTCTTAGCTATGTCCTACTTACGTCGGGGGTCAGGAGTTTGTCTTCTTTGCATATACTAAAACCTTCTGACGAAAAGTATCCTGGTTGGGCTGACCTTCCAACTAGTTTCATGACTCAACCTTACTATTCAATATGACTTCTTCACAAATTCTCATAAGTTCAGAATTTTTTTAACAAAGAAAGTTCTTTGAAAACGCGAGCAATGTAGAACCATGAAGCCAAAAACACTAACAAACTTCAATTGAGAATAACTCCATCATCCTCTAGAGGTTTTCATACTACCTTATGTTGTTGGAAATATATTTCCAACGTCTATCCATCCAAGAACATTGCAAAGGAAACTGAGAAAATCCATTGAGATATAAGTTCCTTTAAATACTGGGCCACCTAACCATCATAGTTATAATATTTTTAGCTTCCTCACTTACCTTATACTATGATGGTTCTCAGCTAAACATATTAGTTATTGAGGACTATTGAAACTCCTTGGCACTCTCCATGGAACCTACTTCTTTGACATCAATAACAAAATTTTCCCCAACAATCTCAAATTTTAAATCAGTGACAACATTTGTCATCAATGACAACAATTTTTCCCAAGAATATTCCCCTTTGACATTGATGGCAACACTAGAAAACATTTTTGTGATATTGATGCCTTTAATCAAATAACATAACTCCCCCTAACATCTTTAACAATCTTATGCCCTTGACACCACTCCCCCTATACTATCAAACTTATAAGTATTCTTTAAACATTTCTCCCCCTTGGATACTTCCATATCACAATGTTTGGAACACTACTTCCAACAATTTATCTACCCCTTTGACATCAATGATAAAGGGTAGGACCAACTCCTCCTCAAGCCATGCCCTCATATTATGCCCTTCACTTGTAGCCTATTTATTAAATTGATCACTATCATAAGTAGATGTGCACAATTTCCTATGTTGAGTCAACAATTTGTTGGAGATACTATGCCAAGTTTTTTTAGAGAGATATTCAAATGTATCATGCAATAGTGGCTTTGCAAATATATCTACAAGCTTCTCATTAGTGACCACATAATCAAGAAAAACAACATTAGCAACAACATGTCCTCTCAAAAAATGATATTTTATTGGAGTATGCTTTGTCTTTGAATGCAAAACATGATTCTTGGAGATGTTGATA
This sequence comes from Pinus taeda, assembly GCA_000404065.3. Lineage (NCBI taxonomy): Eukaryota > Viridiplantae > Streptophyta > Pinopsida > Pinales > Pinaceae > Pinus > Pinus taeda. Next base: position 59,990 of record APFE031531001.1, read on the forward strand.
GAATTTGTGTTCTCACACAAGATTGGAATAGGTTTTACTTTAGTCAATATTGATGTCTTTAAAGATCTATTTCATCCATAGAATCTAAGTGCAGCAAGTGGTAACAGTTATATATTCAGTTTCAACTATAAATAGAGAGATTGAGCCTTGGTTTTTTCTCACCCACGATAAAAGGCAACCTCTTAAGAAAAAAATTTCTCCATAGATGTGTTTCCTGTCGTCAATTCTACTAGCCCAATATGCATCAATATGAGATTTAAATTGAAATATTTACCTCTATCATACCACTATCCAAAGTCTGTTGTGCCTTGCATACATTTGAAAATCCTCTTAACTAAGTTCACATGACTTTATTTGGGATTTGCTTGAAGTATGGCCACCAATCCCATTGCTTCCATTATGTTTGGTCGTGAAGAAGTTAGATATAACAAGTTTACAATTTGTAGTCTATATTATTCATAGGTGGAGATTCATCCTCTTTACTTAGCTTACAACCAATCACCATGGGGGTACAAACTCATTTTGATTCTTCCATCCCAAATTTATTCAACATTTCCTATAAATATTTGAACTAAGAGATGAAGATATCCTTTTTAGATTGGATAATTTGAAAATCAAGAAAGAATAAGAACTCCCCTAGTATTGAGATTTCAAATTATTCTTGCATTACCTAAAATTTTTGTCCCAATTATTCCAAATCACTCCCAAAAATAATATCATCTACATAAACCACAATAATTAAGAAGTGATCATCTTCAAATTTAGTGTATAAATTACTATCAACAATCCCTCTTTTAAAACCTTGAAACTGAAGATATTTATCTAGTCTAGCATATGATGCTCTTGGTGCTTGTTTGAGTCCATACAGATCCTTTCTCAATCTACAGATATAATCTTCATTTTTTGAGAGAAAGAAACCTTCTAATTTTTCTATATAAACTTCTTCTTCCAAATATTCATTGAGGAAAGTTGATTTTATGTCCCTTTGATATACATTAATTTTCTTGTAGTTGGAAAAAGCTAAAAACATTATGAAGGCTTCCAGTCTTGTTATCAGTGCAAATCCTCAACGTCTACTCCTATTTGTGCATAACCCTTGTAGACTATTCTTGGTTTATTTCTTACCACTTGTCCTTTCTCATTCAGCTTATTCTTGAAGATCCATTTGGTACCAATAACAATCTTATCCTTAGGTCTGGGGATGAGTTTGAAAGTGTCATTTTCCTCAATCTATTCCAACTCTTCATTCATGATTTCACCCAAAATTTGTCTTCACTAGCTTGACTAATATTTTTGGGCTCGATTTGTGAGAGCAAGGTAATATTTGTGTTATTGGAACTTCCAATGATTTTCCTTCTTATCTGGAGACCAAGTCTTGAATCACAAAGTATTTGACTCTTTTGGTGTTTCTTTTACACATATCTTGATGGGGTCTTCAGCCTTTATGTCATATCTTCTTATTCATATTCTTCCTTTGCCTCTTCTTCTTCTTGATCTACATATCTAAGAGTAGAATCCTCCTCATCATATAAATTTTCACTTTTTTAGACTTCACTGAATGAGGTAGTGTTTCATCAAATACAAAACCGATGCAATCTTCAACCCTCTTTGTCCTCTTGTTTAATCACTTGTAGCCTTTTCTCTTGACTGAATATGCAAGGAATATTCCCTCATCTGCTCAAGATTCGAACTTCCCAATGGCTTTATTATTTTGTTTGATACAACATTTAATCCAAAATACCTTGAACTATTTTACAGATGTTGGTCTTCTTTTCCATAGCTCATAAGGAGTATTATGACCATTATTCCTGAGATATGTTTTTTTTTCTATGTAAATATTTTCTTGGGTTGCTTCTCCCCAGAAGGTGTGTACAACCTTCCCTTCATCCATCATTGCCTTAGCCATCTCAAGAATGCCACCCCATTCTGTTGTGGTGTTCTTGCTACTGAGTATTGCCTCCTTATGCCATGTTTCTCATAGAAATCCTCAAACTCTCTTGAGATGAATTCTCCTCCTCTGTCAAATATCAAACATTTGATCTTGAGTTCCTTCTCATTTTCAATATATTCCTTGAATACTTTAAAATTTCTAAGGGATTTTGACTTCTCTTTTAAAAAAATCATCCAAGTAGCCTTAGTAAAAGCATCATAAATAAAATAAAGTAACTTTCTCCTCTTGGGATAATTATTCTCGTGGGATCACAAATATCTGTGTGAACCAACACTAAAGGTATAGAATATGAGAACTCCTTAGTTTTTAACTATGTCCTTATCTATTTTCCAAATTGGCAAGACTTGCAAACTAGAATATTAGGCGTTAATAGTCTTGGAAAGCCTCTGCATACCTTAACTTACTGACCTTGACTAAACTGTCAAAATTTACAAGTCCCAACCTTTGGTTCCACAACCACGTTTGATCTATTTTCTCAAATAACAATTCACTCTAGAATCATCAAGCATATACACATTGTTGTGTGTCCTGATTTTGTTTCCTACTAGCTTTCCATTTTAATCGTTTCATCTCTCACAATCCTTAGAGAGAAAAGTAAAAGTATAGACGTTGTCACACATTTGGCTTACGCTCAATAGGTTGTGTTTGATACCATCCAAATATAAGACATATCCTACCTTTGTCTTTTCATCCAAACATTTTATGTCATTTCCCTTAATTTATGTAGGGGCATTATTTCTGAAAGTGACATCACCTTTGCTCTTCTCCTTTAGAAATAGGAACTTACTCATATCTCCAGTAATATGCTTGGAGTAGGAACTATCGACATACCATATTCCTTCCTAGTCGTGTGCATATAAAGAGATTCCATATTCCTCATATTTGTTATTCTTCTATTTCCACCTCTTCATGTCTCTTGAGTGTACAGGCTGTTCAAAAATATGTTATCTAGATGGAAAATAAACTTGATTTTACGGTATTTTTCCTTGTGGCCAAATTTATACAATTGAAGCACTTAATTTCATTCAACAAAGGAGAGAATGGATTTCTATTCCTAGAAGATAGATTTATAGATTTGGAATTCTAATAATATCTAGATCTGAAATTTTCATCTCCTTCAATTTTGACACTTCTACAGTTAGTGGGTTTATGTCCTAAAATGTGATATGAAAATCAATGTCCATGAAACAACCTTGTGTGCTTTATATTTGAGAATTTATAGGCTTGACTAGATTGATTGTATCTCAATTTCCTTATTGGTTGATTCAGATGCCTGTGTGAGGGAGTATTTGAGAATTTAACAACCTTACTCCATTCTTGAGTGTCTTTTAGACTTTTCTTTCATTTAACATCATTGGATCTCCCTTTCAGTGCCTTTGCATAGCTTTGGATACATATGAATCTTGTGGACATATTGCTACACTTCCATTTAAAAAGTTTTTGTGGTTCAAAGTATCCTAGACCTGCCTTGTTTGTTGGAGATCTTTGACTACTAAGAATGTGGTTTAGTTTCTTTGTTCCTTCAACAAATATTTTGTACAAATCCGTGTCATCTTTGGATTTCTCGAGGTTTATTCTCGGGGACACTATCTTTGCTTCTAAACTATGTCAGGATTTTTCCATTCATATATTGATTCATTCAAAACTTCTTTTTTGCTATTTTCTTCCTCAAGTTTGAGTTTCAGAGACAAGATTTCCTCTTTATATTTTTTTGGGACCATTTTATCCTATTTCTTGGTCAATTCTTGTTTCAAAAAAATTATTCTTATCTTCTATCTTATTAAATTTATTTTGTTTTCCTCTAATTTATATCCCAGAATTTCCTCACTCTTAATAGCTTCTTCTAGTATTTCCTTTTGATAAATAAACTTTTCACTATCATAGTTGTACATACCTTCCTCAGCTTGGAGTAGTTGTAGCTTGTTCTTCTTCATGGCTTTCCTTAGTTCATCAGGAGCTTTGATGAGCTCTCTTTAAATATCCACTACACAGTTTTTTCTAGCTTGAGGTATGAAGCGTTCTTAGACTTAGACTTGAAATAAAATTCCATGAGTAGACATCATCAATCTCAACTTCTAAAGACCTTTCATTGTTTGCTTTTGTATGAGAACTATCCTCTTTGGAGTAGAACCCCTTTTGGGAGGATTTCTTCCTCTAAGCTTTTTTGAGCTTTATCTCTAGGATTTTGATCCTTTTCTTTTTCTATATTCTCCTTATATGGACATTTGGAGGAAAAATTCCCAACTCTTTCATAGTTGAAGAATTTGAAGGATAACTTTCATTTATACTTACTTGAACCAACCTTTAGCTTTCTAGATAATTGACCCAACCCATGATTAAATTCATATGTGGAACACTCTTGATGATCTTTGTTTTCCTTCTTCAACACTTTAAAATCTACCTCATTATGTTCAACCTTCTATTTTCCTATCCTTATCTCATAGGTTGTGAAGGTTAAGTGTAGTTGATCCATTGTGAGAGACCTCAAGTCTATCATCTCTTTGATGGTTGAGATTTTAACATTGAATCTTACATGAAGAGACCTAAATACCTTCCAAAAAACTAAATCATCTTTTATGCCATGTCCAAGTCCTCTAATCATATTTGAAACCTCATCAACTTATTGTAGAAGATACAACCATCCTCCAACTTTTTCCATAGATTCATTTTGGAACCTCCCTGCCAACCATCTTTAGCACCATGTCTTGCATTGACTGGTACTTATGCTTTAGTTGAGTTTTTGTAGCTTATCAGCTTGTGTTTACTATCTTGTTTTCATTCCACCAAAAAGATGACATTCTGCGACTTGGTCATCAACTAGATCTTGTGCTCAGCTAGAAAATTGCATAGAACTCGAGGGAAACTAGCCCTGCTCTCCATAATTGTGCAAAGCATCAAGGCAGCCTACTGCTCTCTAGAAATGCATAGAGCAAGAAAACTTCCTTCCTTTTAAAAATTATGCAGAGCATCCCATCACTAGGCTTGCTCTCAAAATTTTCTCAGATCTGGCTGACAGTCTTGGCTTCAGTCCAGAAATTGTGTAGAACCTGATGGTCACCTAGCGCCACTCAACCTTCAAACTATGCATAAGTCATCCAAAGGCTTGTTTCCTATTGCATGTGCTCCCACGTTGACCGGTTCCCTCCAAGATTGATCAATCTTTCTTTGCATGCATGGGTTTCTTTTTCCCAGAAAAGAAAAAAGGAAAAAGCAAAAAACATCGCTAGATTTTAGGGATCCATTTTTAGCAGCTAGAGGTTGCATTCAAAATCCATTTTAAAAACCCCCCACCAAGTGTCGTTTTTTCCTATATTTGTGGCATGCATGTCATAAGTCTCAATCTTGTAAAAATTATTTAGTCGTTGCTTTAGAGGTCATTCTTCACTTCGATCTTGGAGCTCTGGTATTCCTCATCGCATCTAGGAACACTTGGCACACTCAGCTAAGATTTTTCCGGGTAAGTTTGCTTTTCATGTCTTTTGCTGCTTTTCTGTCGCTTTTTATATTTCATTTGTGTGAGTGTTGTTTTCTTGTTTTTTTTGAATGCTTTCTATCATTTTAATTAGCTTGTAGAAGCATTGTTTCAAGTTTTTCATTGCATCTCCTTGTTGTTGCATGCATGACATTGTTTTTGCACTAACAGTCATTGTTCTGGTGACTTGTTTCACACACTTACATGTTTTTCCATTTACTAAATGTTGCACTCACTAATTGCATGTATTTTCATTCACTCATGTCTACAACCATCTTCTCACATGCATTCATTCTTTACTATTTTCAGTCGCTTATCAAAGGGTCTGGGTTGCCTTGGCCCGGACCTTTCCTTGCCCAGCTTGCACTGCTCATTTCTAAGAGCAAAGGCCTTGCCTTGCTACTAGGAATTGTGCAAATATTGCCTCACACTAGCCTCCCAGGCTTGCTCTATGCAATTTTGAGAGGCATGGCCCCATTGGCCCCTAGAATTGCAGTTTCACTGGGTCGTGGTCATGCTCACTAAAAATGCTCATTGCACATTCTCAGCCCTTAGCAAGCCAAGTTTGACTATGCTCTAAATAGTTTCAGCAATCACTCAGCTCACTGACAGTTCAGACTATGTTCTGCGCAATTCTGGCAGTCACTCTCCTAGCCTCCTAGTGAAAATTGCACAAATCTTGCAGTCAGTTACCCAGGTGTGTTGCATGTTGGTCCTCAAGTTGTTTTTGTTTTCAGCTAAAAGTTTTCTTGCCATGAGGTTTTCTCTATCTCCAGGTATCACAAGCGTTCGTCTGTCTCTCAGCAGTATAGGTACAATGGCTTCCAAGAGAGCAAGGTCAAAGGACATCGTTGAGAGCACAACTAGATATGTGGTCGAGAAAATTTCTATGAGCTTGCCCATCTATGAAAAAACTAATTTGTTCATAGACAAGGAGATCAAGATGAAATGGTAGGACATCAATGAAATCTTTTAAGGCACCTTTGAGGAGAATCTAGAGGACTCCAGAGTTGATCACAACATACAAAAGTCTAGCTTATATGAGATTGCATGCAGGTATCTTGTGTTTCCATGCATGGACATGATCCATTGGATTGTCTCACATACTGATCCAGAGACGATGGTGTTAAGAAGTGTTAGTGGAACAAAACTTGCTACCTTCAAGGCAAAGGAATTTCAAGAGATGTATCACTTGTCGTAGTTGGTGATCACAAGGAATGCACCCTTCACTAAACCCAACAATAATGAAAACTCAAGATACATCTTGAAAAGATGGGTGAAAGAGTCGTCTAAGTTCACGAGAACACCCAACTTTGTTTACAAGACAGTGATACTGCAGAAGGCATATCAGCTCTTAGTCATCTTCGCATACTGCTTATATAGCCAACAAAACACATAAACATTCCTGTAGAGTTGGGTGATTGTGTTGGATTAGCTAGAAAATGAAGGAAGACCTTTCAATTGGTATGACATGTTGGCTCTTCATCTAAAGGAACAAGTAACAAAAGCTCGGCATCTATCCAAAGGTCAGCAAGAAAATGTTTTCATGCCCGCTTACATACTTGATGCAATATGTGCCCGTCAGCAGTTCCTAGGTTTGGGTTGGGCATGGACACCTTCATAAACCTATGTACACACCTATTGCAGTTTGTTCACCGAATGTAGCTTCCGTGGTGTTATAATATAGCTATCAAACCACTTTGTCACCTGGGTGTAAAGGATGATCTATGAGTAGGATCTACCTTGCATGTCCCAGGCAGTGATGGAGGCATTGGTTGACATGAAAAATTGGTATGCCTCACCGCTTGGCACCTTCATCTAGATGTATAGCACAGACAAGTCTCTGCATGTGTTTACCGAAGTTTTCCATGGATAAATTGGTCATGCAAGAGGTTGCGTACCACATACCAACGGGGTTTTCAACAAGACTACATTGGAAGAAGAAGATACCTTGGCCCACTCTTTCTTTGTTGATCGGGTTGTATTAGATCCAAAATCTCAAGCATACTGAGGCCGAGATGAATGAATTCAATAGATTCACCTTTAACACCATAAGTTTCAATCCATATGACCCGTATTGCTTAGTAGAAGACTACTATGTGAGAGTGTATCATCCTTGGATCCATAGAGTGTGTCATTAGCCCTAGGAACACCCATGGAGAAATTGCTTTAACTTCTAAAGGCTCAATGAATTGGTCAGAATGGTTGTAGAATGGTTAGCAGTGCAGAAGGAAGTAGAATCTTAGATAGCAACATCATCAACAGCAGTACAAGGCAGCAGACCTGCACTTAACAAATGTAAGAGGAAGGTTGCTGACAGTGCAGAGGCAGAGAAAAGTTACAAGTTCGAAGTAGACCTACTTGTGTTAAGAGCATCTTTGGAGATTGAGGTGAAGAGATGATAGCACGATAGAAGGATCGCGCAAAAACAGAGGGACCAATAGAAGCTAGAGGAGGCAGAAAAGGAATTGTAAGATTTGAAGCAACAACTCAGGGAAGAACAAGAGTTGCATAGAAGAGAGAAGGAATCACGGTAGGAACATGAAAAACAGGAGGCACATCATGCACACATTGATGAAACTCTACCCATACAATTTATTAATTCATCCAAGCAGCTGGCACATAGCAAACAGGGTGGGTATTCGTAGGAGAAGGACTTTGCTCAGAAGATTGAATAGATGCTAGAGCAAATGGACACGAATGTGATTCAACAAGAGTTAGATGGGGACATTGACCTCATGCCTAGAAACCAAGAGGTCACCCCACGAACTTCACCAGATCCAGGAGCAAAGAAAGTCCCAAGCAATCAAGGAGACACTGAAATTTTTGAGGACAATCTAGAAGCAAGTGTGCACAACATATCTTTCGATGAGTCACAACATATATTTATATAGTCGCGAAGAGTGCCCACTCCAGATGTCCATGTATCTCTTCTGTAGTTTGAACAACGAGTGATTGTGTTTGATGTGCACAGACATCCATCTAAATTGGTCGATGCTACAAAGGCATAAGTTGAAGCCACCAGCTCAAGTGTTAGATTCTTGATAGCAAAGAACAAGTGCATGGAAAAGGAGCTACAAGCAACCAAGCAAGGAGAAGAGAAAGTTACAACATTCACCAGAGTAGAGTTGAGGAGAGTGATACTTGATGAAGTATTGTCTCTCGAGACATTCATGCAGAAGATGTACTTTAGGTTCGTCACTGTGCATAAGTCAATTTTCCATCTTAACAGTTGGCAACAATGCTATGCTAAGAGAGCACGCATCTTGTCAAACATACACATTGTTGTCGATCACATGTAGATATGGACAATGAGGTACAAGGGAGCCGCATTGCACTTTCCAAAGATGATGAAGCCAAAGGTAGTGGAGTTGAAGGCACGCATCCAAAGTCAGATCCCAAACTATGAGGAACTACTACAACTCATCACTAGTTTACAAGCTTCACATGCACAAGTATTCAGGAGCATGGATGTCATCATGCACACGCATGTGATTCCATATGTTGGCACACTCACCGAGGCAAAGAAAAATAACCAAGTATGACTGGAGCTAGAAATGTACCTTGATCAATTGATGCACATAGATACTAGCATAGACTTGCAAATGAGCGTAGACACTATGCATCAACATGTTGTTAGTTTGACTGCACTCAAGACCATGATGTGCATATTATCTAATGAGTTGGACAGAGGTTCCAAATCAGTGTACCAAGATGCAACGGAAGCAAGAGTTTGCTTTTAGAAGGATGTCACCACAGAGTACATAGACACCATAACATACTACCAAACTTCGCATCAGTTCACCACCATTGATAATCGAGAGGATGTCAAAGATTCAGTCTTCACATAATTTTCTGAGTCTTAGTGATGTTTTACATGGCTTACTCAAGCCCGTTTTTGTCTCACATGGGTACATGTGTAGATTGTATTGTAAACATTTTGTAAAAGTGAAATACCAAGTATCAATAGTAGAATGTAATAGTCATGTGTAAGTTGAAGAGTCATGAGGGCAGTTGTAGAGTCATAAAGGGGAATGTCAAGGCTCACCCCACAATTTTCTATTTATAGAACCTCATAACTCATTGTATGGGATTTTGGGAGCCAAGCTTCCTATAGCTATAACTTAGAGAGATCTTGGAGCGTATTGTAATGAGCCTTGGCTTCTCTACAGCACAGAGCTAGTACATCTCTTTGGAGGAGCAGGCGGCAGTGGTTGTAATGTTCTACTATCTAGGTTAATGGTTGTCATGGTTGTATGTGTGATTGGATCTTTCACTCTTTTAATATAACATAGCCAACACGTTTCATACATATGTTGTTATTGTAGTTCATCTATCCTAGTTACTCTAATGATGTATGTAGTTATAATTTACGCATATATGTATGGACTATTTCATATGTGTTTGTATGAATCTTATCGAAGAATGTTCTTGGTATAACCCATCAGTTTGGATCGTCAGTTATCCTGCTTTCCATCTCATGATGTATTTCTGCTCATGTGTTCCCTTTCAAGTTGCATGCTATCACAGGTTTCTAAGGGGTGCACTCCTCTCCCCTTCCGTATGTTAGATCCTTTCATGCACCTTCTTTGACTTGCTAGAATGTCACACCCTTGCCTCCAACAAGAGCATCTTACTTACCTCTGCACACAATTATAGTCAAGGAAATATCGTACTACCCACTCTTGGGAATCCTACTCCAAACAGTATAAAGTCTAGTTGGGACTTCATACTAGCGAGATCCCCTGACATGTTGGTGGGTCCATCACTATCAACATTTATGGCACTAGAAGGAGGGGAAGATGACAAGATGAGTCCTCACATCCTATTTTTAATATTTGCACATCTATCATGGATATTGTTTTAGTGAATCCTCTACGATGTTTGTCCAACATACATTCCTTTGAAGTCATGAAGGCATTTTTCAATCACTTGTATGAAATCACATATGATGGTGAAGGCGAAGTGGCCTGGCCTGAGGACTTACATGACTTCCTTGCATTCTTGGAGAATGAGGAATATTTTGATGAAGTAGAGATCAGTATGTTTCTTGCGTACACAATTCACGGATTCCTAGAACTATGGTGCTGCAACCTGCCTCCCAATTGCATGCACTCATTTAAGAAGTTCAGTGATCGAATCGAATATGTTTTCCATCATTTTGATCCTAAATACCTTGACAAGAAAATGCTAAAACAATGGAAGGCCCCGCATGAATTGCCCATGGATTTTTGGAATCACATCCATTTACTGATGTTTGAAGTTATGAAAATTCAAATGAAATTCCAATATCTTATGGACATATTTGAATATTGTTGTCACAAATCAATCTGTGCCAAAGTGAAGAAAAGGTTTAAACCTAGTTCAGCATAATTCGGTGATGGAGCTGTGCAATCACAAATGGACACAGTTGTTGTCACCTATGATTTTTCGCCTTCCCCTCATCAAACAACTCCACCCCTGCAGAGTGTTCTGAGAGAGCATGCACACATGTTTTTCAGCTTGTACATGATTCCACCGTCACTACTCTTAATTTTTGCGTGGATCTGGTTGGGAAGCCCATGGGTTATTAGATGCATTTGTTACCTCAACCTCCATCTTCACGTTTTTCTGATCCTCTGGATTGCACTATCTTGTGTTCTCTTGTTCCCGACTCTACACCTGTTGTGAGCGAGGATCAAGCCATCGACGGAATTGGTGTTGAAAAACCAGCCTGCATTGTCATTTACGATGAGTATGACTGGGAATCTAAGAATCAACCTACGGTGAAGGATGACCTCCTTCTATCCATGCCTCCTCTGCTTTTTCCGGACATATTTGGTGATACTACTATCTCTGGTTTTCCTTGTGTAAATCCATCCACAGATGAATCTACTTATGATCATTCGTAGAACACACCCAATGTCAATCCATCATTTGACAGCCAAGAGGATAGTTTCTTCATTGAAAATCAACTTAATTTTTCATCTACTTTTTCTGGACACACAGAGGGTGAACATTATTTCTTCTCATCTACCCCTCTGTTTGATTCATCAGATCATGAGGATGCCAACAAACTCATTGACTTTTATGATCATAGTTATCGTGATTTTTTTCTCCTATATTTGATCATGATGTTGATCCAATCATTTTTGATATTTCAAAGCCACATGTTTATGATGATCTATCTGTTGATGAAGTCAAAACCCCGTAGGCTATCGAGGCACTTCAGCTCGAGTTGATGGTTATGTCAGGACCTCGCTGTCCTAAGGATAGTTTCACTTCCGATCAAGAAATTGTTGAAACACCCAAGGCTCCTCATCACTCATTTGTATGCATCGATGAACAATCCAACACATAGATTTCACTTCCTCCACCTGAATAACATGATCCTATCGCTCATGCACTGGAGGAATCATAGATAGAAAGCACACTTGCGAGATTTAATTTATCTCTATTCCTCATGTTTTCTTACCTGTCACATTCCAGAGAGTTCATATGCTTATCATATGCACACAATGTATCACAACACCATGGTAAGTCCACAGAGTGCTTGTCATGTGCTTTCACTTTTCTCTTTTATGTGGATGCATTTAAACTTGGAGTGTGTTGGTATCCATTGTTATATCTTTCATGTTTGTTGGTTTGCGTGACTGTGTTGTTCATGAACCATGCCTTCACCAACATGGGTCAACCAATGTGTAAGTGGTTGCACTGGAAATACCACTTCATGTGAGCAGACCCATGCACCGTTAGCTTAGGAGTAGGGGTAGTGTTTTCTTTATGTTTTTTTTGCTTGCATGCATGTTTGCTTTCTTTCTTTGTTTTTTTTTTCTTTCTTACCTTCCTGCTTTACTTTCTTTTCTTTTTCATTTTCTTCTGCTCTTTTTATTTGTTGTTTTGTTTGCTTGTTTATGTTCGTAGGTTAGTTTCGCATTAAACCATGTATGACGTTTCAAAAAAGAAGGGTAAAGTACAAGAGGACTTGCATATCAACCAAAACTTGGTTATTTATTGTCCTCTCTCTTTATGAAAAACTTGTAACAATTAGTCAATGATACACCAATGGAAAATACATTATGATCGAAGTGAATCCTAGTGAAAACACAACACTTGCTCTCTAACTAGTACCACCTACTCTAGTCGATTGTTTTTGGGCTAACCCTTATCTGCTTAGTCAAGTAGAGTAAGGTGAGGGGGAAAACCTTAACAAGCATGTAAGAGGTATATATAACATACTAACCTTAACAAGCATGTAAGAGGTATATATAACATACTTCTGTGAAGGAAAAACCTTTTCTTCTCTCAATAAGTTGGGATCCCTCTTCCGCCTCTAAAATAAATAAGTGCTTATGCACACTTCTTCAAAAAATGAAAAAATGAAAATGTGAAAAATTTTGAAAAAATGAATAAGGCATAAGAAGTGAAAGGCTTCCTATGCAAAGAGGTGATGCAAGTAACTCCACTAGGGTACTAACCAGGCTCGCTGGCAATGAAGTGATGCTTGTGTTCCCGTGTGACTCCGTCGAGGTACTGTCTAGGCCTGCTGGCAGTGGAGCAACACCAAAGATGAAACTTAAACTCTGACAGTTATATTACTTGTGCATCAATACATCCCTCATCCCCAATCGAAAAAACTAAGTTGACTTGGCTTAGAATGTGTTTTTATCGATAAATACCATGGTAGGTGCTACATCTTTCACTCAAGCTAGTGTGGAAATCACGATGATCAGATAATTGAACAATACTTTCGGAGGAGACAAACTTGATTTTCATGAAACAAGGTCCATTTAGAGAGATAGAGTTATACTAGTGTGTCGTCAATGTTGTGGTAGCTACAAACATCCTCCAAATTTTTTTGTTAGCTCTATTTTGGAGCCTCCCCACCAACCATCCTTAGCACCATGTCTTGCATTGGCTGGTACTTATGCTTCAGTTGAGTTATTGTGGCTTATCAACTTGTGTTTACTAGCTTGTTTGCCTTCCACCCACAAGATGACATTTTGTGACTTATTCATCAACTAGCTCTTGTGCTCACCTAGAAAATTGTGCAAAACTGAAGGGAAACCAACCTTTCTCTCCATAATTGCGTAAAGCATCAAGGCAACTTGTTGCTCTCCTGAAATGCACAAAGCAAGCAGACTGCCTTCCCTTTGAAAATTGTGCAGAGTAGCAAATCACTGGGCTTGCTATGAAAATTTGCGTAGATCTAACTCACAACCTTGGATTCAGTCCATAAATTGCATAGTGCCTGAGGGGCAGCCAGAGCCACTCAACCCAAAATCAACATAGATTTCATCTAGAGGCATGTTGTTTGTTCCACGTGCTCCCAAGTTGATCGGTTCCCTCCAGGACTGAGTAGTCTTGCTTTGCATGCATGGGCTACCTTTTCCCGAAAAAGAAAAGAAGCATCCTAGATTTTAGGGATCCATTTTTAGCAGTTGGAGGTTGCATGGAAAAGATGTTTTAAAAACCCCCACCAAGTGTCGCTTTTTCCTAGATTTGTGGCACGCACATCATAAGCCTCGATATTGTCAAAACTATTTATTCGACACTTCAAAGCTCTTTCTTCACTTCGATCTTGGAGCTCTGGAATTCCCCATCACATTTAGGAACATCCAACACACTCAGCTCAACTTTTTCTAGGTAAGTCTACTTTTCATGTATTTTGCTGCTTTTCTGTTGCTTTTTGTATTGCGATCTGTGTGAATGTTGTTTTATTGGTTTTTTTGAATGCTTGCTGTCATTTTAATGCATGTTAGCTTGTAGAAGCATTGTTTCAAGTTTTCCATTGCATCTCCTTGTTGTCGCATGCATGACATTGTTTCTACACTAACAGTCATTGTTGTGGCGACTCACTTCACATACCTACTTGTTTTCCCATTTACTAAATCCTACACTCATTGATTGCATGCATGTTCGTTCAGTCATTTATACACCCATATTCACACATGCATTCATTCTTTAGTTTTTTTAGTCACCCATCGGAGGGTCTGGGCTGGCTTGCCCGAGACCTTGCCTCACCCGACTTGCACTATGCATTTTTGAGAGTGAAGGCCTTGCCTTGTTCCCAGGAATTGCATAGAGCTTTCCTCACACTGAACTCCCAGGTTTTCTCTATGCAATTCTGAGAGAAAGTGCTCCATTGGCCCCCAGAATTGTACAATTCAGTTTTAATAGGTTGCAGTCATGCTGACTAAAATTGCACATTACACAACTTCAGTCCTCAGTAGGCCAGATTGGACTATGCACTGTGCAGTTTCAATAATCACTTAGCTCACTGACAATTCAGACTATGTTCTGCGTAGTTCTGGCAGTCAGTCACCCAACCCCTCAGTGAAAATTGTGCAAATCTTCCAGTCAGTCACCTAGGTGTGTTGCATGTCAGTCCTCAAATCTTTTTGGTTTTCAACTAAAATTTGCTTGCCATGAGTGTGGCTTTGTCTCTAGGTATCATAGGTGTTCGTATGTCTCTCAGTAGTATAGGTACAATGGCTTCCAAGAGAGCAGGGTCAAAGGACATCGTTGAGAGCACAATTGGAGATGTGGTCAAGCAAATGTCTATGAGATTGGCCATCTATGAAGAAACTAATTTTTTCATAGACAAGGAGATCAAGATGAAATGGTAAGACATCAATTAAATATTTTAAGGCACCTTTGAGGAGAATTTGGAGGACCGAGGAGTCGATGTCAACATACACAAGTCTAGCTTATACTAGATTGCATGCAGGTATCCCGCGTTTCCATGCATAGACATTATCCACTAGATTGTCTCACATATTGATCTAGAGACAATGGTGTTAAGAAGTGTTAGTGGAACAAAACTTGCTACCTTCAAGGCAAAGGAATTTCAAGAGATGTATCACTTGCCGCAGTCAGTGATCACAATGGATGCACCCTTCACTAGACCCAACAATAATGAAAACTCAAGAGACATCTTGAAAATATGGGTGAAAGGGGTCGTCTAAGTTCATGAGAACACCCAACTAGGTTTAAAAGACAACGATACTGCGGAAGGCATATTAGCTCTTGGTCATCTTCGCATGCCACTTATATAGCCAACAAAATACATAAACATTCCTACAGAGTTGGGTGATTGTGTTGGATCAACTGGAAAATGAAGGAAGACCTTTCAATTTGTCTAACATATTGGCTCTTTAGCTAAAGGAACAAGAACAAAAGCCTGACATCTATCCAAGGGTCAACAAGCAAATCTTTTCATGCTCGCTTACATACTTGATGCAATATGTGCCCGTCAGCAGTTCCCAGGTTTGGGTTGGGCATGGACACCTTCATAAACCTATGTACACACCTATTGCAGGTTGTTCATTGAATGCAACTTTCGTGGTGTTAGAATATAGATATTATATCACTTCGTCACCTCAGTGTAAAGGATGATCTTTGAGCAAAATCTACCTCACATGTACCAGACAGCAATGGAGGCATTGGTTGACATAGCAAATTGTTATGCCTCACCGCTTGGCACCTTCATCTCAATGTAGAGCAGAGAGAAGTCTCAGCATGTTTTTACCAAAGTTTTCAATAGATAAACTGGTCATGCAAGAGGTTTCATAAGACATCTCGATAGAGTTTTCAGCAAGACTACATAGGAAGAAGAGGATACATTGGCCCACACTTCCTTTGTGGATCGGGTTGTATGAGATCCAAAATCTCAAGCAGGTTGAGGCTGAGATGAAGGAATTCAGGAGATTCATCTTCGTCACCATAAGTTTCAATCCATATGACCCATATCACTTAGTAGAAGCCCACTGTGTGAGAGTGTATCATCCTTAGATCCACAGGGCGTGTCATTGTCTTGAGGAAGACCCATGGAGAAACTGCTTTAACTTCTCAGGGCTCAATGAACCAGTCAGAATGGCTATAGAATGGTTAATAGCACAAAAGGAAGTAGCATCTTAGAGAGCAGCATCATCAACAACAGTAGAGGGCAGCAGATCTGTGCTTGACAAAGGCAAGAGTAAGGTTGTTGACAGTGCAGAGGCAGAGCAAAGCTGCAAGTTCAAAGTAAACCCACTTGTGTCAAGAGCAGCTTTGGAGATTGAGGTGAAGAGATGACAATGAGACATAAGGATCGCAGAAAGATAGAGGGAGAAGTAGAAGTTAGAGGAGGTAGAAAAGTAGTTGTAGGAGTTGCAGGAGTTGAAGAAACAAATTAGGGATGAATAAGAGTTGTACAGAAGAGAGAACGAAGCACAGTAGGAAGATGAACAACAAGAGGCGAAACATGCACATATTGATGAAACTTCACCCATACATCTTATTGATTCGTCCGAGCAGCTGGCACTTAGCAGACAGCGTGGGTAGTCACAGGATAAGGACTTTACTTAGGTGATTGAATAGATGCTAGAGTAGATGGAATCGTATGTGGTTCAACCAGAGTTAGATTGGGACATTGACCTCATGCATAGAAACCAAGAGGGCACCCCACTGGTTTCACTAGATCCAGGAGCAGAGAAAGTCCCAAGTAATCAAGGAGACACTAAAATACTTGAGGACAATCCAGAAGCAGATGTGCACAACATATCTTTTGATGAGTGACAACATAGAGTTGTACAGTCCTACAGAGTGCCCATCCCAAATGTCCATGTATTTCCTATAGAGTTTGAAGAATGAGTGATCATGTTTGATGTGTGCAGACATCCAGTTGCATTGGCTGATGCTACAAAGGCATATGCCGAAGCCACCAGCTCAAGTGTTATATTCTTGATAGCTGAGAATGAGCACATGATAAAGGAGCTAAAAGCATCCAATTTAGGACAAGAGAAAGTTACAACATCCACCAGAGCAGAGTTGAGGAGTGTGATACTTGGTGAAGTATCGTCTCTCTCAAGAGTCATCTAGAAGTTGTACTTCAGGTTCATCACTGTGCATAAGTTAGTTTTCCATCTTAACAGTTGACAACAACGTTGTGCTAGGAGAGCACACATCTTGTCAGACATACACGCTATTATCAATCACATGCAAATATGGACAATGAGGTACAAGGGAGCCCCATTTCACTTTCCAAAGATAATCAAGCCAAAGGCAGTGGAGTTGAAGGCACACATATGGAGTAAGATATGGAACTATGAGGAACTGCTGCAACTCATCACCAGCTTATAGGCTTCACAAGCATGGGTGTTCAAGGGCATGGATGTCATTGTGCACATACACGCGATCCCATCCATTGACACACTCACTGAGGGAAAGACAAAGAACCAATTCCTACTGGAGCTGGACATGTACTTTGATTAGTTCATGTGCATAGTTACTAGTGCATAGTTGCAGATGAGCATAGACATTATGCATCAGCATGTTGTTGGTCAAGCTGCATCCAAGACCATAATGCACATGCTATTTGATGAGTTGGATAGAGGTGCCAAATTAGTGTACCTAGATGCAACAGAGGCAAGAGTTCACTTTCAAAAGGATCTCACCATAGAGTAGATGGACACCATAGCAGACTACCAAGCTTTGCATCGGTTTGCCACCATCAATCATCGAGGGGATGTTAAAGAGTCAATATTCCCACAACTGTCCGAGCCTTAGTGATGTCTTACATGGCTTACTCAAGCCCATGTTTGTCTCACATGGATACATGTGTAGATTGTATTGTAAACATGTTGTAAAATTTAAAGATCAAGTGTCAATAGTAGAATGTAATAGTTGTTAGAAAATTATTTATTACGAAGTAATGGAACACATAAAATATTGCAGAAATATAAACACAGAAAATGCATAAAACAAGAGAGACACAGATATATGTGGTTCACCCAATTTAGGCTATGTCCACCTCGAATAGCCAGTCCTTCCTTTCTATTATCCAGCAAAATGAAGAGACACAACCTATAGCAGATCCACTATAATATCCTTTGTTTTCTCTCACAGTTTCACCTCTCTGCTTCTCGCTTGAAGAATACACATCTATTACATAGCCTCAAATACAATGCCCTAATACAAAGGGGGGTTTCCTTCTAGGGAAAAAAACCCTAAACTAAGCATAAGTTCTACTGTCAGATCATTCGCCTACTGAATGACCCAGATTGACTAGAAATTACTATACTTTTACAAGGCAATTTTACATTTGTTTATAGCTTCAGGGGCACTGCCCCTGAAACCCCCGTCGGGGGACCACTAGCCCCCAGATCCCCCAGCCGGGGGGGATCAACCCCCCATGTGGAGGGTGTTCAAACTTCCTAGGGTATACATCTGGCTGAAAAAAAGACCTCTAAACAATCATGCTCCATACTCAACAATCTCCCACTTGGAGAATGATTATAGCAACTCCACCGCTGCTTCATTTGCTGGATAATGACTCCTCTTTGGAACTGGCTATTTCTCATCTTCATTTCCATCCTTGAAGACAAATTGAAGCTGAGCATATTCTCAATTTCTCCCTGGTTACAACTTTTGTTAGCATATCTGTAGGATTCTGGCTAGTGTGTATCTTTTCCAACTTCAACTCTCCATCTTCCAACACTGATCATATGAAATGGTACTTGAGCTGTATGTGTTTAGTCCTGGAATGAAATTCTGAGTTCTTCACAAGATGAATGGCACTTTGGCTATCACTATATAACGTGCCCATATCATGATCCTTACCTAATTCACCTATAAACCTTTGTAACCAAATCATTTCTTTACTAGCCTCTGTAGCAGCAACATACTCTGCTTCTGTTGTTGAAAGTGCAACAACACTTTGGATTTTCGAAACCCAATTGACAGCTGTTCCACCAATAGTAAATACATATGTTGTAGTGCTCCTCTTGTTATCTTTGTCACCTGCCATATCTGGATCAACATATCCCTGTAGAGAAATGTTTGAACCACCAAAGCATAATGCTTGATTTGTGGTACCTTTCAAATAACTGAGAATCCATTTCACTGCTATCCAATGTTCCTTTCCTGGATTGTTCATGTACCTGCTTACAACTCCCACTGCATGTGCAATATCAGGCCTTGTGCAGACCATTGCATACATTAAGCTTCCAACTGCTGATGCATATGGAACTTTAGACATATAATCCATGTCTTCTTGAGTCTTTGGGCACATTTCCTTACTAAGTTTGAAATGGCTAGCAAAAGGTGTACTAACTGGTTTTGCATTGTGCATATTAAATCTTTTCAACACCTTTTGTATGTACTCATTCCAAGACAATGTTAATTTACGATTTTTCCTGTCTCTAGTTATTCTCATACCAAGGATTTTTTTTGCAGCTCCCAAATCCTTCTGCAAATGAAGTTGCCAATTTTCTTTTGATCACATTTATTTCCTGCATGTTAGACCCTACAACAAGCATGTCATCTACATACAATAACAATATAATATAGCTACCATCATTTTGCTTTTTCAGATAAACACAATGA